>JASTWK010000667.1:0-96797 GCA_030770225.1 Temnothorax unifasciatus | reverse complement strand
AATACGATAAACTTTTAAAGAAAACTGCGGCAACTCGAGCGACAGTTACGCTCGTATTTTTTGCTCCTAAGTAGAAGACACACGCCTTTACGAGACTAGCGTGAAAAGCAGTTTGTGAAAAGTCTGAATGCTTGGAATTGTCGATCAAGAGTCTAAGTACAATAGGACAGTCAGTTTTCTTAGACTCGTTTGATCTTTATTGAGCTACCTGGTCACCTGCTGATACAGACTATGGTGCAATAAAATAAAGATATTTTTTTAATTGAAGTATATGTATATGTGATACTATACGCATATATACATTATAAAGAAGATTTTTATGTCAATAAAACTGGAAACTGTATTTTAATTTCACTTTTATTTTTTATAATTATTTTTAAACTTTGTATTTATAATAGTACTTAATTAGTATTTAATAGTATTTATTAGTATTTAATTTTATTTTCATTTTAATAGAATTTAAAAATATTTGTAGATGAATCAATACGTTTGGCACACCCAAACGTAGAGAAACTATCCATTTTTATCCTATATTTTTTGTGCAATACCACCGCAGAACGTTAGCGCAGACTGTTAGCAATATGTCGCTAATATTTCCCATTAAAATTCAGTTTTATATATTCCGTGATAAAATACAACATATAAGCCCCAAAAAAACATGCAGCATAAATTTTAAAACAGAAACTATTACGATGTTTTAGCCGTATAACTCAATAACAAATAAAAGAAAATGAGTAAAATATAACGGTTTTATAACGTTTCATTTATCATAAAAGCAACTGTGAATACGTTTCGTAAACACCCTTCACTTAAAAACCGGCAGCATGATTTATACCGCAATTAAAATGATATTGTTATTCATGTGAAAAACGGATATCTCACCTACTTGATAATATTGTACCATGTAAATAAGATGGTTTAGAAGATCACCTTACAGTGACGTCTTGATCTATTTTGGCCGGAACACAAAATAGGATTCGAATAGACGGGAACGAGTATATCACAAAGTTCTGCGTCTTAATTGCATCCTTAATTAAAGAGCTTTTGTTTATTTACTGGAAACTGGAACATCTATTCTTTGCAGAGATTTAAAAGTCATCGGGTCTTCTCCATCGAAATTCTCTCGCGGTTAATTAAGCGTGAATCGTTTAACGAATTCCAACCACTTAATTAAAGAAACAAAAGATTTTTCGACGAGAGTCGATGAAACGACTGGATTGCCACGTTTCGTCGCGAACGAAGATGTTAACAGATCTTAAGTTAAACTAATTATTTTAGCGCAAAGCGTTAACTTTGTGTTAAAAATCGAAAACAATAGTTTATCAGGTATAAAAATATTCAATTCTGCGCCCGATTTCTTTATAAGGATATTCTGAAGCATGCAATGACAATTTTTATTCTAATCTGTAGAATTATGATATTTATTATAATTCTTTATATTCATAATATACCTAAATATAAAATACTTCTATAAAATATAGATGTTATAGAATACCTATTTTTTTAATAAAATACTAATGATTGTTGTAAAAATATTATAAAAATGTATCTGATAAATAAAAAGTGTCATAACATCGCTAAATATTTAACGTAATGACGTAGGAACATAACATTAAATTTACACTTTTAGTGAAGCACGGATGCAATATTTTCCAGTGGAATCCTCACAAAGTTGCATATGCGAAATGGGTTGAAAGGAATGAATGTTTCCCGGATTTCCCTGTCACAGTTTATCATGTTATTTGATAACTACACAGTGCAAAGTTCTATGATTGCAGTATTATTTTCTAACAATTTCATTTGAGAATGCTTGTTTGTATTAAATATAACAGGCTCTGGTGCCGTTTGAAATTAGAATAAACGCGTATCGCTACTAACAGTTACGCTAAATTTATGTTTAATCCCTTGACGCCCAACATAGAGATTACTACGGAGAAATACGGTTCGCACTTGTTGGTAAATGATCCAACTGGGAGCGCGGATTGAAGTGAGTTGAAACGTCTGTCAAATTTGGCTGAGTAGTGTTGCGCAAAGCCGCCGTCAATTCCGGATTTCAGACACAGGAATAATCTCGTCTTGAATGAAAACGTACGTCTTTGATGTGCAACGCGTAAGGCGCATTTTACGAGAACGAATTAATCGTGAATTCGTGGTGTAAAACGTGTTAATCCATCAAAACGAATATTTCTCATGCCGGTGTTCTATGCGGACGTACGCCGCTCGAAGAGCTTCTAGTTCTGCCCTGAAGATTCAATTAAGGTTAATCACGTTGCAGAGCGGAGCGATTTTAATGTTCAATCGTTTTGGCTCTTTCGCGTGCTGAGAAACAGTATTTTAGGGAGAAGATCGATGGAGAGCGGTCTAAAGCCTTCACATGCCGAAAAACCGATCGAACACCATACTTCCTGTCATTATCAATTTTAGGAGCTCACTAGCTCAGTAACACTGTTATCTGCACTTTTTCGCTACTTCTCACATAAATCTCTCAGAGATTAATTGCTCTAACCAAATACGTCAGATCTTTGAACTTTAATTTATCAACTTAAGAAAAAAGAGAAAAATATATATTTAGTTATTTTTTATAAAGTATTAATGTTCTTAATTTTCTTATTATTATTTTCCATGTTACTTTAATACTTATATTAGCACATATAAAATCATCTAAAGTATAGATATTCTTCTTCTAATTTACGTTGCAATTAAATTTCGTGTAATTACAATGTTTCTTTTTTTTCCTGATCAGAGATTGTTCTAGTCGACCTCCTATTTTTAACACTACATTAAACTCTGAGCTAAGATATACAATCTTAATTTAAATAATTCTTTAAATAAAATATTAATTTGCAGAGTTTAATTTAGTGTTAAAAATAGAAGGTTGACTAGAATAATCTCTAATTACAGGAAAAAAAGAAACATTGTAATTACACGAAATTTAATTGCAACATTTTATATGTGCTAATACACATTAAAGTAACATGGAAAATAATAATAAGAAAATTAAGAACATTAATACTCAAAAAAACAACTAAATATGTTCACTATATGTATATTATTCTTTGTAATAAAAATATTTAGTTTTAAATATTGTTTAAATAGCTAAATCTAAATTTAAACTGATTTTTCCTAATATGCGCGGAAAGAACGGTTTTTCCGCAGTATCTGGTACAGATCTGAAAATTATTTTGTTGCACCATCAAAATAATTATAGCAGGTCGCTGAAATATGATGATAATGCTGTAAAAAATTTTTGACATTTTAGCAATCAGTTTAAGTGTTCTGCATAATTATTTTGATGGTCCAACAAAATTATTGTGAGATCTGTATCCAGCAAAATTCTTAGATACTTCAGCAAAACCATTCTTTCCGTGTGTGAATAGTTTTTATTTTACATCATTTACTTTTGTATTACACATGTTTCTACGTCAACGAACATACTTTCCGCATGTTTCAAGTAAAAAGATAAAAGCATTTCGAGATAAGTATAGCAAACGTAGCTAATACGTTCAAGCTGACCGATTTCTAGCGGATCAATATACTAGCGTAAAGTGCATTTCACAAAATGTGACGCTTCTTGCATTTATAAGAAAAACATTCGTCTTTTACGGAACCTAATACATATGGTGGTTGATAGTAAAGAGATTTCAACTGCCAATCCGTCCTTCGCCGTAACGTAATGGCTTCGTGACCGCAACAGCCTGGAAGAGCTGGGTATCCGTGAAAACGGAAATGGAAGTTGCGATGCATCCCGGCGAAGATTCGCGAGGTGACAAACTGTCTCTGCTCGTTGAAAAATAAACGCGCAAAATTTCCTATCAGCTGGATGCGCGAACTGGTTTCTCCGCACAAATTTCACGCTACAACGAATTCGATGAAATCTCGTTAAAATTTATATCGTAGTAGTGCCAAGCTGGAAGGTCATTTGCCCTAATATCTATCTAATTAGTTATTTGAACAAATCGAGAATAATCTTTCATCTTAATGCAATATATTTTTAATCACACTTATATTATTTATATTAGTTATTAGTTTTAAAAAAAAAAGTTCTATCTTGTATTAATCCAAATTTATAATAACAGTATCGCTGCAAGTAAATTCCATATTAAGAAAAATATTATTTATTGATTAAGAAAAGTATTATCCTGTTTTAAATAAAATGTTTAAAAAATGTTTATTAAAAATCACTATTAGAGCGCATTCTTCGCACATATACAAAGAATGAATTCTAAATCTAACAATAAGGTAAAAGATATTGATTGCGTCTAATTGATAAGTACGGTATTAGCATAAAGACTGCCAACCTAAAGAGAGGTTGCACAAATATCCCGGCGTTTTAACGTAATGATTTCGTATTCAAACTTAAGAGCTTCTCTGAAATATTTTATACCGTTGACATCCCCACAAGCCAATTCCATTACGAAGGCGACGTTATACTTTTTGCCGATGCGCAAGAAACGCGAACGCGTGGGCTAGGCAAAGCAAATTGCACTATCGTAGCTTTTTCCTATCGCAGCTAACGACCGGAACGCCGGCTGATGCAAATCGAACTTTTTCCGACAGCTTTTCGCCGAAGGGACAGCACACCCCATAGTGTTAGGCTGGAAAATTCTTCCGCACTGTTGGCGCGACAACGACATTGGCACTTATATGCAAGATAAAAGCGACCTTGGCCCCTTGGCACGGGATTGCGGATGGTAGGTGTTTGCCGCACCCACTCCATGGCTGTGTCGCACCTACCGATATATGCATGTGCCTTCGATTGCGTCACTGGCGCACAAATGATGAACCTGTGATAAGTCTGACTAGTATTCTGTTTTTCCACTAGCACGAGCTGATTAGAAAAAATCAAACATTTAAATAAACATTTAAATAGACTAACAAATTGTATAAAAATACAAGCTGTACACAAAACCTTCAATAACTTTCTTACATATTGTTTGTTAACTGAATGTATTTATTTAATGTAAAAGGAAAAATTAATATTAAGAAATAAAGCTAACGTTTATCTAAAGCTAAAGTTGGTATAATTATTGCAGCTCTTGGAAATATCTGGTTTAATGATTCTCGACATTTAAAGTGAAGTCACGTAAAGACAAGCGTTCCACATTCATGGTATATCAGGTATCTCCTTTGAGTCAAACACAGACTGTTTTTTTGAACGAGACATTTCTACCAGAAGCCCTTTTTACTCGGGCAATTAGAACATATTAGAGAAATATGTCCTCATTCTACTATAATTGACGACAATTTATTTTACTTCTTTGATAACCATTACGAACTACTTGAAATGGAATTCTATTGTGAGATACATCTCGCGAGAACCTCGGGGACATTCGAAACACACCCGATAAAGAGTTTCTCTGCGCTTTGTGCTTTGTTTATGGAAAGCATGCGAGAGTGGCTCGCTAGTATACACATACCCTGTATTTATGCAAAAGAAATTCTCCCCTCAGGCGCACAAATGCGCTTTGCAACAGAACTTCAAAAGCCATCTTTAGCTAACCGACATTATGTATCCTTATACCGAATTAATTCACCAATATTGTTATTGAAAATTTAATCTTTTTAGGTATAACCGTTCAGTGCTAAATAAACAATTTAATAATAAATTCATATTCCTCTGAATTACTTATTTAATAAATATTTACCGTGTATGTTAAACAGCAAATAATTGCACTTAATTAAACATCCGCGTAATATATCTGAAAACGTGTGTGTGTGGACGGAACTTGTTTAAACTGCGTAAAGTATTTACGCAATTTCCATCGTACAAATTTTATCTGTATGACTGACTATTATATATATATATCTATATATATATATATATATATATATATATATATATATATATATATATATATATATATATAAACGATTAGATATGTGTACGTTCAATTAAGTTAATTTTAAGAGACGAATGGCAACGGTATCCAAAACTGCTTTAACCTAATCCTATCAGAAACAAGATCTTTCTTATAGCAGTAGACTGAAAGGTTGATCGACTTCTGGAATTGAAAAAGTTTTAATCTGTCTTCCTTTAAATCTTGAAACGTGTTTCCAATTCTTCATTCTACTTATATAATAACGATTACTGACAAAATTACATGAAAAAATAATGTTGAAATTTTTGCTACTTTAATTTTATGTATATTTTATTTTATTATTTGTATCGCAGTTACACTGCTGCGATCTTTATTACAAAGCTGATAAACGTAAAAGCTTAACAATGTCGTGTACATTCCTAATTTATTGGATCATAAATTAGGGACAAAGTCCTGGAACATCCCTGCAATATCCCAGAAAAAGTCTCGCCCTAGATAATCGCAGATCCTAAAAACTTGAGTCTACGAAGAAGGCAATGAACTTCTTGGACGTCGTTAGAGTAAGAAACGCGCTAGGAGGGATTTTCAGAGATAAGTTACCCGGAGCGTAGTGGTACTACGCTGATTTTCCGAGATCAGAACAATCGTGCCATTGACAATCGTCAAATTACATGCCATTTGACGAAATTATCGTGAAAAGTTCAAGAAGCCGGATCACATAAAACGTTCAGCGAGCGAGAGCGAAAATTTACGTTTTCATCGGGAACTTTTCGCCGATAAACCAATTACAATGATTATCTGAACCGAGACAAAAGTAACATGGTTAATATAAAATGCGCAAAATCGCTGATCTGTAAAATATAAATCCAGCACATAACAAATAAGAGAAAAGTTTCAGAGATAATAAACATAGTCTAATTATGATAGACTCAAAGAAGTGGAAGAAAGACGAGTAGAAGACGGGAAAAAATAAGAACGTAAAGCAGCGGTGCTTTTTTCCGCAATTTCTTGCAAAACTTTATAGCATCGTGAAAGTTCCAGCGCGGAGCTTGACAGCTATGTTGGCCAACGGTGCGTCATTTCTTGCGATAACCTCATGCGGGAGTTACTAAGGACTTTACCTTCCCGCCTACTTTCTCCTACAAACGACCAGTAGATAGACGGTAACGCGCCCCCGTGAAAGAATTTTCTACTGGAATTTTTCACTGTGCAAAAACTGAGCAAATAACGGAAATAAGGAAAAAGAAGAGCTAGGAGGATAAATAAAATATTTATCATCAAAAACATCTCGTATAAAGTGATCAGAACGGAATACCCGAAACTACAATGACGGAAAGCGGAGTGGTAAAAGGTTGTTATGATCAGCGAATGACTTTAAACATGAATTTGGTTTACATGAGATCCCTGCGTACAGATTCAACGTTCTACTTTCCATTCTCAGCGTTCTCTCTCATGCAATTTGCAACTCTTGCCTTCCACTCGCTGCCATTTTACTCTTTACTGTCCTAGTTCGTGTTATTTCTTTTCTGTCTGCCCTTTCACCGAACTAATCACAAACTTCCGTCTTTATTTTGCGATTTACATTTTATAAGGAAAAATTTTAAAATTTTTTAAATTTCTAAAGTTCCTAATATATGCGACTGTATATAAAAAAAAATTGTGTCATAAGTTATTTGCAAAAAAATATCAAAAAAATAAAACTAATAAAATATTAAGTAATGGAAAAATATGACAAGGAAAGGTGATTACGATTCACGATGCAAGAAAATAGGCAGTATTTTACATTATAAAAATTTGCAATTCTCATTAAAAAAAAAAGAAAGAGCAAAAACTAAAGGAAAAATCCGAAGATTTACGTATTTCCTCTACAATGCGAGCCAAGACAAAAAGAAATCTTCGTACTCCACCTCCTGCTGCTCACTGCTTATTCTTCCAATAATAACGGGGAAGTTCGACAAAGTTCTTCAAATAGAAATATTTCTCTGTCATAATTTCCTTTACTGAGACACGAAAAACAAAGAAGCGGGAGAAAGCACGGAGGTACAATTAACATTTTCTCTTACCTCTTCATCTACATAATAGACGAAGAACTAAGTTCTAAAGTTGCTCACAGAATAAGTTGCACACACGTACATACTTAATTGGCGTCTTAAAACTATTAATAGCAATTAAAAAGCGCTATTGCCACACAAAGTTTCTCAGACAACAGTACCTAACTGTCTATTCAGTGCAAGCAATACAAACATTTGCTGTATTAATATTTTATTGTGATGTATAAATAAATAGATTTTGTGTAATTATCTATTTTTACTTTTATGCGCTTAGTTACATAGGTGATAGAATCGAAATTTATCGGAAAAGAAGTGAATAACAGAAACAGTTGATTTTTCATGGAAGGAGAATGTATATAGCTGGAAGGAATGTATTGAATAATAAAACTGTGTCAAAAGTAGACATTTATACGTAAAATACAATTCGCAGCATAAATATTATGCTACATTTTCACGAAGTTTATTCATATTATTTTACATTTCATGCGTTATGTATGTCATCATCACATTAAACTTTTACGCTGTATTGTAGTATGCAACAAAAATATCTACATGAATAATAACAATAAAAACGCAAATATAATATAATACTGCAATATTATGAGAAATCTTTCACGTGATTGATATACCCACGCTCACAAGTTACGAATATAAATCCCCTCGTTTATTTTTATATGTACCAGGTCATTGCACTCTCTTTATTTTCGCCCGTTTTATCATGTAATATCACTCATATCGCGAACCAGTGAAATTGTGCATAATCATGGGGCGTTTCCACGTCGATATCATGGACACATTTTTAGTAAAGTTAAAATTTTATATAATATGATTTAAAATTTTATAAAATTAATCTCACTTTAAAGTGGCGTTTATAAGGATGAAACTTTCAATCTATTATGTCAATCCCACATATATTGTAGATATAATATCTCTTTAATATCAATATACTATTTCTCTAAGAGAACTTTTATAAATATATAGAATTTTTATGCATATAGAATACATATCAATTTCTTTATCCAAACTAATATATTTTTATTTTATTTGCAGAAAGTTTAAAGGAAGTAGCTACGACGAATGGAATTTAAACGATCGAGCAAAATTCCGCGAGCGTAATTCCTTCTAACAAGGCAGACTGCCGTTTTCGTACATCGAGGATTTGAGACCATCCAATATTTCACGGTGCTCCACCCAATATTTTTTAACGTTTTTTTTTAACCGCTAAACTCTCGAAACTTTACACTCTCTTTTTTTTTACAGGGCAAAGGGGTGACTGATCGATTTCGGAGGGTGGCGAAGCGTATTCTTGTTTTCCGATTTTCTAGTGAGTTCCGAATTCTATGCACTTCATCTCCATCTCCTTTAGATATTTCTACGATAGCTGCATATGCGCTCGACAGGATGTCGCTCGCATTTTTCGAGAATCGCTGTGTTGCGTGCAGTGAACGGTGCGAAACGAAAATGTCAAGCAGTTTATAAAGCAAATATTCGGCATTTTCTTCTGTAAATAAAATATTTCATCAATATATGTACATACGTATATATAATATATAATAAAATATATTTGTATTTTTTGTATTAAAATCTGTATACTGCATTAAGTATTAAAACTTAATATTTCATAATATTAACATAATATCAAATTAATAAATCTTAAAAATAAAAGTTTTTCTATTTTAATATGTAAAGAAAATACTGAATATTTACCATTCACTTCTTTACCTTAATTTCTTTCATTGCACAAATTTTATCTCATAAACAATTACGAACTCATATATGAACAATCGTTACGTTATTTTTAAAAAGCGTTAAAAGTATTCGGCACCTTTTATTGAATTTTTGTCTTTGTCGTCGATATTGATTTGGCAAATCGAAGTTTTCTGTTAGTCACAATCGAGAATTACCTAGGTGAGTGCATTACTTTATAACCATTAGTTATGTCAATTTCGTGTTCGACACTAGTGCCTTGTTCTCTTCCTTTTGTTTCATTTTTCTTCTAAACACTCGACGATGCTTAATTGTACGGACACAATATCGCTTTTACTTTTATTTACCGGAAATTCACTGATCTTGCCGATGAGATAAAATGAAAGTTTCCTCATATAAAAATGACCGTGTTGGTAAACTCGGAAAACTCGGTGATTGATGTAGTCTTACACGCAACTTACACTTAAATCTAAGCTTGAATGAAATACTGATCCTTCAACTTGAAAAGTTGAAGAATATTGCAAGAAAAGAAGCAAATAACAATTCTTCAAATATATAAAATTATTTGATTATTATATTATTATATCTAAATAATCATATCTAAGTAATCATGTCCAAGTCTATATTGATTATTATGTTATTAAATCTAAGTAATATATTAAAAATGTAGTAAATAAAAATAAAAAGATAAATATATATTAATATGTACAACGTATTATTTTATAGTTTAGGATTTTTCAAGCTGCCGTAAACTTTTACGTAATGCCTTAAATCTTACGTTTTAATGTAAGTCGAATAAAAAATATGTTTGTAAAAACTATATTATTATATTTTTTATTTGCTAAAAAAATATGTAAATCATTACTATTATTATTTTTACCTCATATATAGAATCAGTTCGTTTCTTATTTTTAAATTGTTAATTCTTAAACAAATAAAAAAAGATATTAGGTAAAATTTTTTTTATACGCCAGAATAATAAATTTCGAGAACAGTAAATTTAAAATCTCATCTTCTTTAACATTCTTTGTTAAAATGTGATCAAAATAAGAATATATATAAATGAAGTCGCTCGTATTTCAAAAGATTCTGAATTCGCTGTATCGCGTTACAGCGATGTTCTTGCGGTAAATTGTTATTAACGATGCTATTCCTCAGGACACCCGAGCTGAAAAGCCGTGAGTACCACAGGAAATTCGAGTCCTAGAACTGTTGCCGTGTTTCATAGCTAAAACACTGGAAACAATCCCGTTGGATTTACAAGGTTTAAGAGCTATTCCAAGGGTCTCTCGGGTGTGCGACGCAACGGTCGCAACCAGAGCGGTTGTGGGCTACAGGAGAACGTAACGGAGAAATCGCGCGATTTCCTTACTCCCTGTAATTAACGCCTACCGGTTACGCAGGCGAATGTTTATACTGTTATAAACTGTACTATCAGATGCTTGCGAGTTAATAGAACAGTTGCTCTTAAGTTGCAGTTAAGTTCTTGGTTGATAAAAAAATCAATAAAAACAAAGAAATTAATTTAAACTAGTTTTTAAAAAACAGTTTAAAAATTCGTCTATTGTGAGAATTACTTTTATAGAAAAATATTATATAAAAGGAGCTTATAGGTACACATATTCCTTTCTGTTATTCATTTGTCATCGAAAAGTGATTCTTGACACTGTAAGAAATCTCTTAATTTGATGTATTATTATTATACAATTTTTGCTTTTCTAATAATTTTCTTCTACACACTATTTGTTATTATTAACATATTAGTTAATTAATATCTCACAATCACTTTGTTTCTCAGTTTAATCTTAAAGCATTAAAGCTTAAAGCATTAAAATAATCGAAGCATATTATTAAGTAGAATAAACACAAGTTACGATAAATAATAATGCATCATATAACATAAAGCAATAAACAGCAACATTATTAGTAAAAATTTATTTTACTTTCTTAATGCATTTAAGTTGATTAAAAATACGCACAAATATGTATTCAGTGTAATATTTTGCACAGTATTTGCACTCTTGTAAAGCTGAATAGTTATATATATATATTTTTTTTTTTAATCACAATTGTATTTAAGAAGATAGTGAAGATTACCGTTAATACAAAAAAGAGAATTTAGAGAAGACAATATAACTTCAAATATACACAAGTGTTCTCAGCAGCGAAAGATTAAACTTTTTCAGTAATTTCTTTAAATAGCCGCGCGAAAAAGCACCGCAAGAGTCGTCCAATTTTTTCGCCATTACTACGCGCAGCTACACAGCCAGTAGAACAGGTAGAACAAGTTCAATATGTCATTTTTATTACGCGAAACATTATTCTCTGCGTTTAATACTAATCCGCTACTAAGCATAGCTTGCGCGTTCGTTGGCAAAGTATATCTGGGTTATGCACCAACTTTCCATAGCACTTTACTCACGTACGCGCGTATGCATGCACTTTACGAATTCGCGTATCTATATGAGATTTTACCTTAATCTTGTAACTCCGCTGGTACAATCATTAAGATGCACGAAACGTGTACGTAGTGCGCGCAAATTATGGTATGTGTCGGCGGTAATCCATACGTAACATATCACGAAATATCCACTAGATATCTGAATTTAAATCATTCAGTACGCCCATATATTCCTATGGCTACCACTATTTGCAATGGCAAAATAGTGGTGAAATATATATGTATAATAAATTATGTGCTACTGAGATGACTAATACCATAAATCTTTAAATATTGCAATATACGTTGTATATAATTGGTGTCGCAAATTTAAAAAGAAAATAGAAAAAGTCTGAAAAAGTATCTTTATTTATATTTCGCCGATTGTTCGAAAAGTTAATCCGACATTTGAGATATAGCGTATTGTATTGCACCATATGCTATCCAATCCTTTCGGTTTTCCACTATTGTCGTGTTATAGTAAATTTTATATCTTATTCATCAAAAACGCGCCTCGTACGAATAATATTGATTGTTAAATTGTTTGTTGTCGAATTTTGATCAAATTATTAATGTTAGATAGAATATGTATCTCTAAATACTTTGTAGGTTATTTATATTAAATAGAATGTATTTACAATGTGAAAATCCCTTAATCAATATTCGAACATATAATGCAGTAGAATTAAAAATTAACATTGTGATTAATTTTGCAAGAGAGCATATAGATTTCTCTAATATATTCATAAAGAAATATATCTCTCAATCGCCTGATGGCTAATTTGTGCGATTTTCGTGCGAAACACGACGCACGTACGTATCGAAACGTACGAAAAGACAACGACATTTACATCCTCATTTCAAATATGCAGTCTTTCAAAAGCGCTTGAATGCACCTACGCAGACTAACGCACGTGTTCGATGTAAATGGTGGATGTACGCCGATGAATATACGCTCGCACGCTTTGCATACTAATGCGTCGAACGTACCGCGCCGCTCGCAGAGGTATTTTATTCCAATGGAATACCACGCGGCATATTTTACACTCCGAGACACTTTCCACGAGTGACTGAACTCTCATGCGCGTTCACGCGAGTCACAGCCAGATATATGAGATATCGGCCGTTGCACGTAGGAGCTCATTACATATAAGCACCCACTGCCGAAGTTCCAAAGGCTACGGAAGCTCTCACAACTCGAATCAACTTTCGCTTGTTCCGCGTAATGGCGCGGAAAATTGGATCATCCCCAAACATTAAAACCATAGGCATTTTCCATTAAAACCAATGTGGCCTTTCAATTCGGCCAAGCTTGGCCGAGTGATATTGATTGTCGCAAGTAGTAGTGAAATTACACTTGTTGATATTATTACGATGCATATGCATTATTAAAAAATCAGATTAAATTAAATAATTTATAAAAAATGCAAAATTAAAAGATGTGGAATAGTAATATTCTTTCTAAACTAATTTAACGTCATGATCAGCGTATCATTGTTAAAAATGTATTATCCGAAATGCGCAAGTAGTTGAATATGAAATCTACGCTATCTCTACACAGGCTAACTTAAAATGAGGGATTACTTCGGCATCATCCATCATTCAGAGTGACAAGCTTATACCTCGGAACTTGGCGACGTACATTTACCGAGATGTACGATTTGATTGCATTCATTCACGTATTTTTGCGCACAGATGTGCGAATTTAGTATGAATTCGAAGTTATCCATTAAGTTACCCTGGCACCCGCGATCGTACGCCGCATCTGTTCACTCTACTTGCCACGTATGAACTGCAGATGGTATGACGTCAAAAGCGAAGTGTTACGTTGTATCGTGATGAGAAAGTTCCAGCCAATTTTCGACGTGCTTTCGCAACAAATTACTTTATAGACAGGTATTATACAGCGTACTGAGAGAGGGCCTTTTAACAATACTATTATAGCAATAGGTTAATAGTAATATAATATTAATAATATCAAATTTATTTCTATATTAATTTCACCACAAAAATTCAAATGTAATAGTCATATTTTTCGAAAGAAAGGCGAGAAAACGTGATCTAAAAAGATTATTCAGAATATAAAATTAAAAAATGACAAAATAAAAAACTCAAACCGTTTTACATTTCTGTTTTTCTTTTAATAAGTTTCTCGATATTTAAATTTCTCTTTACTAAAAAAAAATGTAGATATTTTTCAAATATCTTCTACGTGTGTTTATGGGTCGCGTCTCTGTCAGGATATCGTGCATGTCGGAGCGCATCCGTTGCAGAAAGCCGATCGCACACGAACGTACCAAGCTAATGGAATTGCTCTCTTGACGTACACTTCACTCCTCGACAAGCATGCGCGGGACGATATTTCTCGGTACTTAATAGTTTTCAACGACGGAAGCCGTTTGTTTCCCTCGTTGCCATCTCTCTTTGTTCCGCGCGTATTTTGTGCACTTCATTTGCTTTCCCTTTCTCTTACAAGATTTATTTTTTCTTTTTAAAAGCGAGTATATACGAAAATATTTCGCATCGTCGTTTACTTCGGAATACCACAAAGTGTGTCTGTTTATAATCATGTAGTCAAGAAATCACCCTCCTAATTTTCAGATTCAACTGACCGCTTTACCGGGAAATCATGTCTCTGCGCTTTCAGTGCAATCAAGTTAGCGTGACAGGGCCGAGACGGAAATAAAGATTAAAAGCTATTTAATTCTGATGAAATTTGCGAGTTACGTTCGCCTATTCAAGGATACAATCTTATCTTCTTTTAGTTGCTGAGAGTAAAATAATTATAAATTCCTTAGGGGTTTTTTCTGATTTTTCATTTTTAAGGAGAAAATAGTACTTGACTGAATCATTTCTGAATACATTATTGTATAAAAAATCTGTTCATTAAAAAATGTCAATAGAAATGTAATAAAATGTTTAAAAAATAATATAATATTGCGTATCTCCGAAATTATATAACTCTATATTTTATATCAAAAATTGATTTCCAAACTTTTCGACACTTAAAGTTATATTTCTATAAAACTTTATAATATATTCTTAATTTCTATAAAACTTTATAATATACTTTCTTAATCATGTACAGTTAAATAACAACTACTATTTACTAAATATAAATTCATGTAAATAAATATCTTTTTAGAAATATAGAAAAAATAGTAATACACGTATAAATCATTATTTCGCAACTTTGATTAAAAAAGCAGTAAAGAAAAAAAAAGTTATTTTTTTCTCTTAAACCTTATCTTGAATACATTATTTTATGAGGAAATATAGTTTTGTACATACAGAATCTACATGAAATGAAAATCAACCGTGAGCGAAATTAAACTTGTCTTCCGCTCATAAAATCGTCTTATCAAATAAGCAGAGTAGAGAATTGTCGTGTTTTACGAATTGTTGCAGGGATATCTTCCTGAATTCACAACAAAGTACCTCCTTACGCTGTATTGCTCCGATTAGAATGCACCCGATATTAGAACCCGAAAGCTCTCTTCCCTATTTCCCCGTGGTATTCTTCTCCCTCTGAGTTTCCAACATTTGTTTCGCACGACACATTCTCCTTTGCGCCTTCCTGCCAGTAATCTCGGAACACACCGTCGTTCACAAACAACGCGGTGACGATCCCTCCGGGGAACTGACGCTTCGCATAATTATAACGCGCCAGCGCGGCGCGGCACAAGCGGCGAGTTCAATTTCGATATTTCTTTCGCCGTTTCTTCGTCGTTCAGTTTTTTTGTTTTCCCGGTCACCGTGTCGTGCCATTGCCGTTCTCGACTCTAATTCGATTGGAATCTCCGTTCACAGCTGAACGGCCGTTCAAGTAGACGAAGAAATTGAGAAAAATGAGAAAAATCGAGTGCTATCGCGAGACGCCGGATGCAGAATCGCAACCCCGTCTTCCACTTCGATAAGCCGTCGGGGAAATTCCGGCCTGCAAGCGACGCGTGAGCGATATCGGATGCTTCATAACGCGGCATCTTCCTCCCCCTTGATTGTAACATCAGACGTATAATTTGTCATCGCGCGGCGTATATCGCAAAGTGCTCGGCGTAAGTGGAACGCGATCTCCATCTCGTTTTGCATTTTGAGAACAAGCGGTGACAGCCGCGTTTCGACGTACATGCACCGTACAAGTTTCAAGTTATCTGAGTCGACAAATTCAAGTCAAAATAAAATAGCAATATAAGCTACCTACCGACGTAACGGAGAGATGTTACTGTCTCCTCCGCCTCCGGGACACATCTCCATTGTCGTAGCGAAACACGAGCCACGGAATCTTGCGAAGATAAATTTTCGTTCGCGTGTGCCCTCGCGCTCTCTCCGTGTCAGATCGGGCAATAAATTTGTCGTCGCTCGATGTTGTCAGCCTCGTGTGCGAAAACAACGACATGCTATAATCCAAGACACTAACTCTGAGATGTTTCGATTTCATCATCTGCCGGGAGAGACTATGCGAAATTTAATTTCTGACGTGGCGGCAGCCGCCTGACGACATTACGCCCTTTCGCTTAATCCTGCCAGCGGCGCAACGGATGATCGATACTCCCGCAACGTTGGATGGTTATCGTCGCTGGAGCATTCATGAAAATTGCTGTTTGCCGAGCACCGCCGTGTCAGCCCTTTTATTCTGACTTTGCGTTAATCGGACAAAATGTACTCTATCTGATAAATGTAGAAGTTTACGTATCACGCTGCGTACTATACTCTTAAGTGCATACTGGGATTTAGCAGTTCCCAAGATATTTCCAAGGTGTACTTGAGTTATTTTTCCAAACGAAGAAAATGAAGATCCATCTAATTGAGTTTCAAAGCAGAAAATGCTTAAATGTAAAAAACCACTATAGCAGAATGTAAAAATATTGAAATCTGCCAGATCTCAATATCAACAGAAAACAATAAATACATCGGATTTTCATCGAATTAATATAGTTCCGTTTGTTCGCAAAATGCTAACTTTCATACATTAAAGTAGATTTTCCGAGGTCGTTTCAAAGTATAAATCCCGACGATGAGGTATATCAACCTATCGCCACGCCGTCACCAGGAAAAATCGTACGTCAGGATCCATCTAGTCGGAATAAATCGCGCAGTCAAAACTTTTGGAAGCGAATCCGATCGTAAAAACCGAAATTGAAAATGCTTCTTTGTGCCCTTGATACCACTTTCTTTCCCAAGCGAATCCACCGAATCCGCAAGGCGATTCCGATATTTCAAACGGACGGCGATGATATCGCCGGGGCTTCCTTCGATTGTGCAGTTTATGAAATGTTATTTTTCACCTTTTGCCCTTTATATAGAAATTCTATATCGGTAATCGAAGACTTTCACATGGATAATGATCCCTCACTTAGTAACGCTTCTGTTCTTCGCGAAACTTTCCTTAAACTTCGTCATTCTTGCAACAGCACTTTGTTGACAAATTCTCTAAACTTTGAACATTACCACCCGATTGTGTTAACAAAACTATCGTGTTGCTAAACAACCTGACCATTACATGTGCACGGTTACCTTGTTACCTGCTTTTGTCACTTTATCCAGGTAATTAACGTGCAAACCTTGGCTACAGACATTTAAAAAGTTATAACAAATTGTCTTTAGTTATTAGCTGACAACTAATAATAATAATTAGCTTTCTTGTATCTTAAACAAATTAAAAATATATGTCTTTTAATTCTCAAATATTATCACATCAAAGCTTTCTGAACTCTAAAAAGTTATCTTTACTTCAATTTTTTGAAGTTTCTTTAAATCCGTTTTAATTTAATCTTCTTTGTTAAATAAAATAATACATTTAAATAAACCTAATATTAAGCAATACAATTATTTTTCATTACATCATTGAAATTCTCTCTAGAAGTATTCCTGTTATATATTTTATATAATAAATCAGGTTTAGCGTTTCTATAAAGATTATATTCTAGATTCTTGGCAGGTTCTTTTGACATGCAAATTTAGGTTATAAAGTATATCTTTTGGAATTTTAAAATATTCAAATTCTAGGATTTTATAGTTTAATGTCCATAAAATTACCAGCATGAATAATTCGTACTTTCCTTTTAGGAACGTGCAAAAGATTGACAGATATGAATACCACAGTATTTTGCACTTTGTATATACAAAAGACACGCTGTCTTTCATTTTAACGATTCTATCATTGTTATAGATATCGAATTCCCTTTTACGTTTTTCTATCCCTTGTACCGGAACAGTACTGCTGCAGTGTGTGTTCGATTCTGTTTTCACTTGCATTTCCACTTCTGTACAAACGTAACGTTGATCGAGTTAAAATTGGATTGGAAATATAAGGCAGGTGTCAGACAACGGAACAAAGCGTAGACGAGAAAAAAAGAAAAATCATGAAAATTGGACCACCAGCGTTACAATATACGATCGCAATTATGCGAAACATCTCCCTGGAACACCAGTGTGCATTACAGTCTGGATGTAATCTCGATTGCGAGCTAGATGGCAAAAGAACGTCGACCGAAGGTAAAAGATACCAGTGTATGTGAATAGGACAAAGCACAGAAATTGTGTCTCGTCGTTGCACTGAATTAAAATAGATATCATTTCACAAAGTCTCAGCTCCTACAAAAGTTTTATTATGTATTTTAATTTTGTGCAGTAAACTGAAATTATCTGGGATCATGTTCTTGAAAATGTTAGCAAGAATGAAATTTGAGTAGTGATTTAACAAAAAAATATATAATATGAAGATTTTCTTGAGTTATATATATGTTGTATAATTATAAATCACTTTCGGTTGTTAAACCTGCCGAACATTTAGCGCACACAAATCAAATTCTTAAAAATCAAATTATAAAAGCAGCACACGAAGTACGTATAGAAAAAATAAATTAAATTCGAAAGTTCAAAAAGAACAGGTTTTGCGAGTCGGGATTATAATAACATTATATGTGCTGAAAATATGTTCTCTGATTTGATATCGAGAAGATTGTAGCTTTTCACGGTCGAGTGCAATTTTTACAATGGCAGAATGCTTTTAAGCGTATGCGGTCACGATATGAGGTGTATACCAAATCGTATGGTTTTGACATTAAAACAAATAATTACTTGATATGAAGTTCTGTAACATTCATATTTCACATAAAAATAAAATATCAAGATAAGACTTACATATCAAATATATTTTCTCTTTAATAATATAACTATAGAGACTTAATTTTATTATTTCTTTACCTATAACGACCTTTTGTCGTAGATAATATTAATTACAAAGTTTACGTAGATAATATTAATTGCAAAGTTTCAATTTAAAAAGCAACTAGTTTTAATAGAAGTAAAATTAAATTTCTTAATTTTACACACAATCAATATAAGTTTCTCTTTCTACATCTCAAATTGTCTAACTTTCGATTGAATTATATAATATTTTTATTCCCCTATAAAGGCTTCATTAATTTTATTCAATGATTCTGATATATATAATGCGCGATATTTACTTAATCAACTTCAAATCAACTTTTGATTGGTTCGACACAATTTATGGAAACTGGTATAGCATAAAGAACATGGATAAAAAATATTTATGACTACAAAGCGTTAAGAGAAACGCGGCTGAAAAATAAATCGTGTATTACGTGTTTGAAATAAGTACTAAAATTTATGGTGCGTCTATGACAATGCAAAGTTTCTCCAAGGAGAAACAATTTATCAAAAACTAATTACAGTTTTGTATATTTTTATCTACTTTCATTTTAAATGCAAACTAAATATAAATCACTATAAAAAATAGAGGAACTTTACTAAAGGAAAAAAGCAAAATTGATCAAATATAGTTGATACAGATTTATATCATATACATAAACTGTATATAAATCGTTGAGATTGATAACAATAATAGGATAATTTAAATTCTCAAATTATTATTGTAATGTTTTTAAAATTACGATTATAATAAAATAAACATGTATTTGAACAACAGTTAATATGATAACAAATCGGAACATACATTTGCAACATTTCTCTCTAAAAATAAATGACAATAATAATACGGTTTGTATACGATTACCGATAATGTAAATTTGCTGACAAATATTAATTTGTTGATTATATTGTTAATTGTACTCTGTAAACACTATGTCAGATTCATTACATATTATTGAAAATTGCAATTTTTTCTCATATTTATAAAAAAGAATTTAATTTTATCATTTTATGACTTTTCTATTTATTTTTATCCAAAATAATCTTTTAATATTATATAGATATATAAAAAATATGTATATTCTACTTTTATCAAGTCAGCAATCATTTTACTTATTTTTGCTTATATAATACTTGCATAATGAGAAGCAATTGTGAGTTATGATATATTTATGCAACTTATGATTTATGAATCAAATTAAACGTACAAAAGCTATGTCGTTCCATTTCAAAGAGAAATTAAGGTCATCAAATATATGTCCAGCCACGAAATCCAAGAATTCGAGATCAATAGAAGCCTTAGAATTTCAGTTTCATAAATTATACTATGAATCAAGGATTTTAAAAATGCTGACACTATAAACTTTTTATTAACACGTAGAAATAAAAAATCTATAAAATAAATAATTTCTAATTTCAGAAATTAAGGAAAATTTAAGTCGAAGAATGTAATAATCAAGGAATCTAAAGATACTATTAGTCAAAAAGTAGATATAATTCAAAGAGAGTTAATATCCAACGACCGTTTAATCACAATGTGATCTTCATTATACATAGCACTTTTACTTCATCCGAGATTTGATAAAGTTATCGACAGATTGCACTCTCATTACGTAAAACATTGAAAATTAATAATCCGGAAAATTACCTTATGGCTTGTGTTCTGTTGCAAATCGATTGCACACGCTCTACGTATTAGCTAAAATTGTAGATGCAAGCGCAAATGTATGTATGTTCCGTTAGTACACTAAAATTTATTATTAACGTAATTATTAACGTAAAGTTAATATATGACTTTCTACAAAGAAAAATGCCTTATAAGAAAAACCAATTTTTCGAAAAAAAGCGTTTTAAATTTAACAACACTGTGTTGTAAAACAAAAAAAAATTTAACCCAAAAATTATAAGCTTTCTTTGTATTTTAACTTTCTTTGTAAAGAGTCATATATGTATATACATATTGTTTATTGCTGTTGTACTAACGTAAAAGATTGCGCTTTCTTAATTAACTGAGAAAATGGATAGACCACTAAATTCAAGCGCCTATTTTGAGAGAAAAGGGTTACAGGCAATCCACAACCCTTTGAAAGAGCTAAACGTTTGAATAATATGAATATGAAAAGAGTTAACTGTGGGCGAACAAAGCTTAAAAGCGCAACATCAGAGATTTAATATTGAACGTATCAAAATTATTCAGTCAAAAAACAGGTGGTTATAAATCAGAATATTAATACTTCATTTTTAGTTGCATATACAGTTAATATCATTTCGTTCGTTTATCATCATCGTTCGTTTCGTGTTATCTAGCACTTATTATTGATTTTCAGCCTAGAATTTTTCAGCTTATAGAAAGAGATTTGGCGTACATTTTATTTCAAAAAGTTCTATAAGATTTTGCTGATATAAAAATTTAAAAAGTCACAGTTTATATACCATACAATTACGAATCTATAAATACATATATTTATAGATAATATAGCTCATAACTGGTAATTTGATAATTTGATAATGTGATAATATTTTAATAATTAGTAATAATAGTGGGCAGTAATACGCACATTCGATATAATTAGTCGAAATTCAAATTCGATAACTAGCAATGTTATAAACATCTGTGTATTTATATTTATGTATATAATCATTAATTGTGTTAAATATTATCTTATACATAAGTGCAATAATTTAAAAAATTAAAAAAAAACCAAATTTAAGAAAAGATTTAAATAAATCTGTGGTAATAGAAAATATAATGTAAATAACTGTCGCAGTATTGGATAATCACATTGAGAAAGTTCAAGATAAATGATGGATGCACCGGTCTTTGCCAAGTTTTTTCTATGTATGAGAATTTTAATTTCGTTAAAAATATACTCCTTCTATCGTCTAAGCATATTACAAGTTGCATTTCGTATTAACTCTCATAATGTGATTTGCACCAACTTTGTGAGCCGATTTTCATTAAAACTTTGTTCACTGTGCAAATTTTTATATCTAATTTTTCTACCTATTTTTTTAAAAATGCATTATACTAAACGTTACATCAATAAAATTTTCATTTTCAATATAACAATTATTTTTTCATATCTCTCTGATATATTGTTTTAAACTTCATAATATATTAATAATTCTAAAACAAACTAATAGCAATATAATTAATTATTAAATATAAACAATTAATAATTAATAATTAATTAATATCATTAATGTAATTAATAATATTATTTATTCCGCTATTTTATTGCATATTTGAAAACTTATAAATCAATGTCGTTTACAAATAAATCTTTATTTATTTCTTTAACGTGAGCTTCGCTAAATTCATGGTATTATTATTGAGATCGAATTCACAGTAAATGCAAATGTTGCATTAATATGCGAGAAACGCTCTAAGGAAAATGACGAATGCACTATTGTTACGAGAGATACGAGAATTTCCAAAAGATAAAATCGCTCTGTCTGTGATGAAAGCAAATACATCTTACAGAAAATAAATATTTCATAACGCAATCTTCCTGTTCTCGCAGGCCTGTAACGTTCCTGTTCTTATATTATGTTGGCTATGATCACAGCCCGAAGCAATCCAGATGTAATAATTTCAAATGCTCGTACGCATCAATATCAATGTCAAACAAGATGGCATAAGATAGATAATGTTAATATACTCTGTATTTGCAACGGCATAATATTTAACTGAATAAAACTTCTGCTATCTATATGTTAATCTCTCTAGTTAGAAAATGTAAGATTAATGGTTAAAATAAACATTTAATTGACAATTTTTTAAATAAGTATCAATCCTTTGCTAAACAATTCAAAAATCTAACCAAATAATTTAATAAAAAATCTAAATTATTTTTTTATTTAAATCTCTTAACTTTAACTTGAAATAAATCAACATTCTGACAGTAAATATAGTATTCGTATTTATATTTAATAACAATTTTTCCTGTATAACAGCACTTCCAAATGCAATAAAATGTTTATAACAACAATGTGTAATACCTATACGAGTGTAATCGTATACCGCTTCACGTGCTGTTGTGACATGTGCTTTAACGAAAAGTGATTAAAATGCATTGTGTGCACCTGGTGCACTTGGCATTTCCAATTTTTGCATTTTTGTAAAATTAGAATGTAACTTCTTTTTATACATCTTTTTACAATTTAATCTTTTTCTTACATTATATTCATACTTGTTTTTCTTTATAACCTTATATTAATTGTGGTATCATAAATTCATAATCTTATAAATAATGTGACAATAAAATTCTCTCCCCCCCCTCTCTCTCTTTCTCTCTGTCTTCTAAAAAATAAAAAAGTATCGCATATTATATCCTACATATCACATGTTTGGATTATACAGTAAATTCATGCCATGTATAACGATATTCACAGAAATCCATCTGTAATTCAAATCAACGATATTTATGGTCTGAGTCTCATTCATCAATTTAAGAAAAAAAGCGTATTCATCTGTATATCGTTGGCGAACAAAATAATTCGATACAGCAATCTGAAACGCGTCGTATTATGCCAAATAAAATAACGGTAGCATCTGCGGTACAGAGCGACAAGTTCTGATCGACTTCCGGCGCATTTGTACGTATCCTTACGCGAAACAAATGCGGCACGGAGTAACGTCAGATACCGTAGTTTGTCCGCCTAACTTTTCGTCTCTCTCTAGGTGCAGCGTTCCTCCACGCTTTCGATATTGAATATCGTTGGAGTTAAATTGGAGAGTGTCAAGAAGAGCTTCAATAGTCATACTCGATCCTCATCAAAGTTTTAAAGATTAAAAAGATCAAAAATAATAAAGAAATTAGAACCGATGTCTTTTCCAAAAATTACTAGCAATAACTTTTATAATTTTTAACAATTAAATGTTATTTAATTGTTAAATAACATTTTTTTATATCTTATGATAAAGCATGTTATAAACTGTAGCATGTTATTCATGTAATTTGCTTAAAATTTTGTACAATATATAGCTCATATGCTGGAGTTATACTTGTACTGAATTATAAAATATAATCTTTATAGAAATAATTGCTAATGTAAATTATTGTTTATCCATTAACGCAACAATGCTAGGTACGAAAAAAACTGATCCTGTTACAAACTATTTTACACTTAAAGAAATATGCTCGTAATACGTTTGTGAAGTGCACTTGTTTAAATTTATCAACTTTATTCCTAAAACTTCGACTTCGTCGCGAAACCGACATTCCTCTGAGAAATACCTGTGAATTTTAAATGCAAAGCGCCGCAAAGGCACATCGTGGGAACGTGTGCGCTTTTACTAAGTTTTCCCAACGGATAGCCACGCAAAAATATTTGGGGGATAAAATTTTATGTAAAATGCAGGCCCGTCTTCTAAAGCGTCGAAATTAAGCTTACGAGGGCAAATATTTATTGCAGCCTAGGAGCACTTTATTTCTGCAAACTTTCACAAACTTTTGCTAAATTGAATCTCGACGGCTTAATTTTTAATGTAATTTCTACCGTTGATTTACAACCTTTCCTTCGTTTCATTGTGCTCTATCTTTTTCGTTCTAAACAGTCAATGCTACTTCAAGTGCTAAACTACTATTGCTGTACTGAAACAATTCGGTAGTGTTGTCCAAGCTGTATTTCTGAATGTAACAAAATATCAAAATTGTTCGAACGATAAATTGGATTGTTTGTCTAGCAAGATAAATTGTAAACTAAGCTGCGTAAAAAATATCTAAAAAATATATATTGCAATTATAATGTAAATTGTATAATTTTTGTAAAATATACAAGAAAATGATTAGAATAATTTGATTAACAGAAGTAAAATTATTCAAAGTAAATCTAGGTAACTCTCTGTGTTTGTACGATACGAATAGTCTTCGAAAGAGCCAGTTCTCCCGAGTGGGTTATGCTCTGGTCATATCTGTAATAGGCAATTAACGGACGAAAACCTGTGTGTGATAGTGTAGAACGCAGAATTTCTATTTGCGTTTGATTGCCGCAACTCTGAAACCGAGGATCAAGTCCTCGAACAAGTTTCTGAATTGAAAAATTTTTTTTCCAGATTGTTTACTTGGCGAGTGCACATATCAGATCGTTTAATTAAAATTTCTCAGCCAGAAAACGAGATCCGGCACGGCCAGTGATCCGCAAGTTAAATGGACAAATGGTTTCTGTGACCCATAAAAGCCGATCTGGATTTCGGACTGTTCATTGTCCAAGTCTGATTGATACTGAAAAATAGCAATTTTTACAATAAAATATCATATCATGTATTAAATGTAGAAAAATTATCATATTGTATATATATTAATTCTAAAATTATACATAGGCCGATATTCATAATTCATTCTTATAGGTATTTAATTATAAACTGTCTTAAGTACAATCTTAAAATATTATAAATCAATTCCAGAGTCAAATTAGCATTTTAAGACATTACTTAAGATGATCTTGAAATAAGAACGGATTATGAATACGAGGAGCCCGTGTATAGCCTATTAACGAAAAGATCAGTCTGTACCTTACACAGAAAAAATAAAGAAATATTTTAAACACATTTTCTCCATTGAAATTAATGGCAGCAATAATTCACAGATAAATTAAAGATTTAAGAAAAATAAAGAGTGTTATATTGAATTTCTACTTTTCTGTTGCAATAATAGCAAGATCTACGACCAATATCTCCTTGAGAAGAAATATGGGTATAGTCACGAGAATCGTGTGTTTCCGCCTTTTATAACTCTTCGAAGCATTTCAACCGGAAGCAGGATGTTCCTCGCCTCGTATTGGACGAATATCCTAGCTTTGAACTGCTCGTGAGATTTACTGCGGCATACCACACTTGCACGTTAGCCACGTTTAGGTTCAATCCTATCGCGCGACGTGACAAATAACAGTGTCCTCTTTTCGTCAGGAACGGATATCCACCACGATGAACGGAGTGTAAGGATGGACGGTATCAAGTAACGCGACACGAGCTGGAGAGCGGAAACGATCTACGCGGGGATATAGCTCCCCGTACGGACGTCAACGTCGACGCAAAAGCGTCGGCTGGGTATAGTCTTCACAAGGACGAGGGAACCAGAAAAAGGAAACGACGTGAGCTCCATCGGCGCCGGGCTTTCACAGTGGATTTCCGAAGCGGAAAAGGCGCCAGTCCGATGTGAGGAAAGCAAGTAAGCGATTACGTTCGAAGAGTAAAATAAGAATAAAGAATATTCGACACGTGGCTTATTCTGAAAGGATAATGCTCTTGTTATTATCGAAGGATTAAAGTTCTTCTAAGAATCCCGGCCCTCCCCCAAATCTTCGGGCAATAGGATACAAATATTAATAGAAATGTAAGAAATTTTGGTGCGCGTAAAAATCGATCAAAAATATTTTTCCAGGGCACAAGAGAAACAATTAATAATTGCTATTATTTCTTTCTAAATAACTTTTATCGAAACCTTCGAGACATTATTCTCACGAAACAAGATTGCTTTCATAAAATCCGTTTTACGATTGTGTTTGCGCGCAGTGAAACCATGCAATGCAGGTACATTTCGTGCAAACAAAATTCCGTCACGTCGACGATATTTACGTGATAGGGATTCTACTTTAGAGTAGAACATCTACTGAATGCGCTAGTCCTTTTGCGCGTCCATCTTGACGCTTTTCGATAACCGAGAGATGTTGAGACGCTCGCTCGAGACGCATTTGTTCGAAACGCAAACGCCGAGGGCCGTGGCTCGTAAATTCAGCGTCTCGATTTCAATTTTGTAGCTTATTTACTCAAAGGTGTACATACATATACCTATATTATATATATATATATATATATATATATATATATATATATATATGTGTGTGTGTGTGTGTGTGTGTGTGTGCGTGTGTGTGTGTGTAGGCATATGCATATGTACATGTATGTATATAGGTACGTATGTATACATATATGTACGTATATAAACACGCGAAATATCGGAGATAGAGACGACCCGAGTTGAGCCGAGAAAATCGAGTTTCGCCCAATGTTTGTGCCAAAATTTGATTTTCATTCTACAGTGTTAATAGCTAGCTCGAACAAAGAGAGGGAACAAGAGAGGAAATTGGTCGGTAACGGTATTCAAATAGATAGAAAGCGCAACGACTTTTATCGCCTTTTTCTCATCTACCCCGCAATTTCCTAAATTAGCGCTCGAAATCGCCTAGCAACTGCCGCGAGGATTTTTTCGATTACAATTTCACACTATACGTAGTCTTCTAGTTTCGCACGCAGGTATTTTTTTCTTTTTTTTCGAGTTCAAAAATTTTGGAACGCGTATTTTACGTCACATTATGTCACAAACAATTTTCATGTCAGGTTTAGGAATATACTGAAATTTGGAAATACAACTTTTGTTATTGTTGTTAACAAAATTAATATTATGACCCTAATGGTAAAATGTGTCAACTTAATTAGGTTTGCTTTACTTTGACTAATTAATTTTTTATTGTTGGTATAGCACAGCCGATTTCAACAACGTATTATTTTTATACAAATATATAAGTTTCCCCTGCTATACTACTAGAAAGTAGATCATTATTATGAAACCTTTCGTAAGCCGAAATGTCGTAAAGCGAAAAAGTAATTACCATTAATTTATATAACAAAATCTTTTTTTTATAAAAACGAAAATTTTCTTCGGATTTTTTCCGGTTAGCGAAAACAAGTACTAATGTAGGTCTTTGTAAAAGCAAAGTGGCATAAAGCGAACTTTTGAAAAGCGGGGGATACTGTTAAATATATTGCGAATCAAGTTTTCAACGAGATATTAGATGGTTCGATAGCCACAAAATACGATGGTCTTCCTTTAATAAAAGATAACATAATTTAAAATATCTACAAATATATAGATAAAAATATGAAATATTACTAATTTTACAAGGCATCTTTAAACGATTGTAATTCCATCACTTCTATAACAAAAATTCGCATCTTTGCTAATCACCATTGTAAAGCGACACGTTAAAAATTAGTAATCCATCTCATAATTCTTTTACATTAAAGGCTTATGAAAAGTTGTTAAGAGATTCTTTCCCTTCGAGCACCGAGCACCCTTAAGTGATGATACTTTCCGAAAAATGCTGCAGAAAAAGTACGTTCGATTTTAAAAGTGACTTTGTGCATATACCAACTTTACGCAACTGCTATCCATAAGTTTGGTAACTTTCAAACTCTTCAATAACATGTACAATTTTATTATCCGCGACGCGGCAAGAATAATCAGTTAAAAATTCAGATATATCTATTAATTAATGTTTACTTACTATTGAAGCTATTATAATCATGTTGATCGCGCAAAAAAATAAGAATTTTAGTCTCTGCGATGCTAACGTCATATTTCTTTTTGTTACAAAATTTGTTTACACACATTTATAAATATTTAATTTATTCCTTTGAAACCAGAGAATCTTGATTTACAAACAAGCAAATGGTTACTTATTTATATTCTCTTAAAATATACATATATACGGAAAGCCATACGGACTTCCATATATACCTTGTAAAATCGCAAATATAAGATGCCAGTATAATTTTATGTAAAAATTCAAAAATAATTATATTAAATAACTAAATTTTATCATAGTGCATATTTAATAATATATAAAGTAAAATTATATTATATTAATTAATAAGATATTTGGTGCTAATAAGTAATATTTAATATTTATCTATTTTCTAGCTTGCATACATTTTTTTCGCAAAGGAATGTTAATCAGATAATTCAACACACAGTAAAAATTACAAAGTACTTGAATTATTCGGGCAATTTACAAATAGTCTTGTGTAAACGCGATTCGTCTTACAGGTCACGTAAATATCCGCAAGAATTTGTCAACTACAAGCAATTAACACGCGAATGTAGTCTCATTAAACATGAAAACATGGCTTCGCAACCTGGTGCGTCAACGATCAATCTACAAGTAAAAACACGGTATAGCACACCGCAACGACAAAACGCTCTGCGGTATCGCAGAACCACGAAATTTCTTGCAAAATCTCGTAGCTTGTCCACGATGGCGTGAACTGTGCGCCGAAGAAAGTTAAAACCACTTTCGTAAGAGGAGAGACTACGCATCGACTACGAGTTTACTGCTGCTTAAACGTTGCATCGGGGTACATTTCTTGTGTAAACTGAAAACTGTTTACCGTTGCCGATATAATAAATGGCTCCCCAGAAATTCTCACGTTACCTCCCGGAAATTAGAAAACTTTAATTTCGCGTGACGTGAATCTATCTGACTCTCGTGATGATATTCTATTGGATTTTACTTATTCACGGGCAATTAATTTTCGCCGATAGACGAGATGCACATTAAACGTGCGATTTATCTGCTATTGTATGCAAAATTCTTCCATTGGCATGTCTAATCGATACACCCCAGTGGTATATCAATGTGTCAAATAACGTTTTACAATGCATTTGCTTGGGAGCTTCACATTTGGAATAACTCGTCAAAGGGAATATTATATTACTTGCAGATTAAATTAAATAAATTATGACATAAAAAATATTTTAAATATGAAAGAGACACTTAAATTAAGAAAATACGCAATAAGATTAACACCACTATAAGGTAAATGTACCAATACTGGGACACTTGAGACCTATGTCTGGACAACTTTATTATTTTAATTTTTAAATATATGAATAACACAAAGTAAAATCAAAAATAAAAATATAATACAGGAAAAATATTTTTATCTTTGATTTTTTGATTTTAATTCGCGTTATAACTTATTTAAAGACTAAAATAATAAAAATGTCTAGACATAGGTACGTGTCCAGGCATTGGTACATTTACTTTAATTCTTGTAATATTATTTGTGTGATATACCGCTGAATAGCATCAAGAGAGACTGTTATGACAGATCAACAACAAATCAAACGTATATCACATTCCCTACAGTGCGCCAAAGTAGCGCGATGCATTAAAACGCGATATGTGTACCGAGGATTTTCGTGATTCCAACGTGTGAACTAATTGTGAGTTATTATACGCGCATAATTACATTTCACATAACGACTACGAATGGCCTGACCGTCGGGACAAACGGAGTTTTTACCACTGTGGATCTAAATACGGCCGATATAGTTACGAACGTGCATTTCTTATACGGAATTCTGGCAAGGCAAACTCCAAGCCCATTCACGTCCCACAGAACGCGATGAAAGATCTTTTATTTATTTAGTCTTTCCATTTTATCAAACTTTTATTTAGTCACGGAACACACTCTTAAGTGCAACACAATAAGATACCGTACAACTTCTATTATCAAAGACAAATATGTATTCGATTGCGAGAGCCCAAGCTGGGCCAGATTGTACTCTAATTCATAAGAATTTTCTTGTTTATTGGAAATATCTGTAATCCCGACAGTTTTATATAGTATGCAATAAACAGATAAAAAAAACAGAACGTGATGACAAGAGACACTAATTATTAAGTGGCGCAATATATCGTCGTACATCGTCAATTAGCTGACGTTAATTCAAACATCGTTAACTTTAAGTATCTCCTGCAATGCGTAAGCGCTTCTGATAATCACTGGACAAATATACATATAGATATGCACATGAAGATGGAATATGAAGAATATTTAATAACGTATCATGTTTCCAAAATAAAAGTGAAAAAGATAAATAATTTGTCACAACACATATAAATAAAACATGATAAAACATTTCTCACGATACATGTGCAATTTATGTACGTTGATAATTAAATCGACATCGATAATAATATATTTCATCAAGCAATTAAATGATTAAATACATTTTTATTATTGTAAGCTTCTTGTATTTCTGTCCTTTGATCCATAATTTCGTTCCTTTGATCTCATCTGTGCCCTTGCTCTCTAATACTAGCCCTTTATTTCCAAGTTCCAATTAATCAATAATGCTAATTTGAGGGTTGTTATAGCGTAACGCACAAGCTTAATTATCAGCTATCAGATAGCAACGACTTAAATCTTGCCAGCCATTCCTGAAGCTTCTTTATATTAAGTTAGCTAGTTTTAGCCACGGTCGAACTAGTCTAAACTTTTCTAATTAGGCATTCAGGTGTGCCGTTCTGGTCCTTCCGCATCGTATTAGTTTCGTAATTAGTTACATCATGGCGGAAGAATTAACGAGCTCGTGAAGTTTCTCTGCGAAAAGCCGCGAAATGATATCGCATCCCGTAGCGTCGCGATGCACACATTGTGTGTATATAGCGCCGTGTTTAAACTTTACTATAGAACATGCGAGTTTCTCAGCGCGATATATTTACCGGATGATATATATCAATTTAATTCAGGAGAAGCCAAAACAATAACCCGGATACATCAACAAATGAGAATATATATAATTTAGAATACCGAAACTGCGTTTCTTATCCCCTAATTCGAGATTGCTACAGTCAACTTGTTGCATGAAGGATCATTTTCAGATTAATGCTATTAGATGTACACGAACAAATACCTCGTGGAGTAACGTTTGTTCAATAGTGATACTTGCTTGCCTATTGTTTGCTCTCAAATCAAGAGGATATCTTCTTAGTGAAAGGATTATGAATTTACCTTCGCGCGTTGAATTTACTTAAGAAGATTATCATTATTTACTTTGACATATTTTTGAACAAAAATAGAAATATATATAATTTTCATCTTCTCAAAATATGTATAATTTTATGTGATATAAAGAATTCAAATTAAAATCGAAAAGCACTCCATATTATATCATATTAAAAAAAATTTAAATCAATAATTTTGCTGAACATTTCAAGCAATTTGGAACTTAAAAGTTATCTTCGACTTTAACAATTTTTTTGAAAATTGTTTGCGAAATTTTTGCAAATTTTTTAAATTTAACTTTGATATAATCCTCCGTCATTTGAGGCATGTTTGCTTAGTTATAATAATATCCACGACAGGCGCATGCATTTCTCATCATAAATATCATCATATATAGTTCATCCTTGTTATCCTAAGATTCTGTTATTTGAGAAAGTAAAAAGTTGTGTAACGTGGCTTACCTTGCTACCGAAATATCAAGGGCTAAGCAAATTTTTCAGAGATTAAAATTAAAATTGGGCTAATATTAGAGAACTTGAAATAATATAAATTTTATAAGAAATTGCCTAATTAAGTGACATTTTCAGAGACTCTACATTAAATCATACTTAAAGCAAGATTCATGTTTTAAATAATTTAATAAGAATTAGTATGAAATCGATTCTCTAAGCGAGCTTTCTCATTCTACATATGGTTGATTACACAAATAAAACAGTAGAAAAACAGTAAAAAAACAATAGAAAAACAGTCCAGCAGAAGTAATAATAAATAATAATAAACAATAACAAAACAAAGAGTAAAAAATATAGGAACTCGATTGTAGTTACTACTAAGTTCTTTAGTAAAATGTTAAATTGAATAAATAAACTTTGTAACGCATCGATGTTACGTATTTTGTTTGCAAACGGCGTTTCTACTGATTAATTCGCATAGCATCCGTGCTTCTGCGAACGACACTGAAAACTTTTTTTATTTCCGCTTATCCAATTCTAATTGCTTGCATTCACACCATACAGAAAGAGTTTCACTAATTACTTCTATATTTCATCTCGCCGCTGCCAAATGAATCTTTTTACCATGTACGGAAAATATCCATAATCTCACAGTTGGCTAAGAAAACAACTTGCACTACGTTTAGTATAATGAGATCTTTATGTATTATAAATTTAATATAAAGTTTCGTGTGATAAAATACAAGAAAATATAAGCTAAGTATAAGAAAGACCGTAAAATTTTACTTATTCTCCAAGAAAAAAACTTATTTGTATACTTGATGAGTACTCATGATTTCCGCTCGGCACTGTAAACGACAGCAACTGTCCACGACGATTACTACTATCATGACCACGATTGTGACGTCGAGTAAGCCGCAACAACCGACGAAAAAGCTGGCATTATTGTCGATGAACAGTGCATTCTAGGTTGCGGACATTTTTGCGGCAATCTCCTCCCATTTGAACCTCTAGTGGTGTACTCAGTTTAAGCGAGCAATCAAAAAAAAATTCGTCAGCTCTCTACTTCGGCTTTTATCTCAGCGATGGAAAAAAGTTCGATGCTGAGGATTAATTCTACGATGTATTTTCGAACAAAAATTTCTATTCCCGCGATTTCTTTTATATGTAAAATCTGTTATAATACATATAATATAGTATAACACATCCATATTCTATATGTACGTACATAGATATAACACATACATAATTTTATCGTAAAGAATATCTAATAAAAAATTGACTATCAATTTTTCACATAGATAATCTATTTAAAAGTTTGTCCTCCTTTCCTTTTTGCGGTAAATATAATCTGAGAGTTATACTTTATACTTTTTCAATCTTTATTCTAAATTTACACTAACAATCAAATCTAAAATTTAAAAAAAAATTTCTAGAAATTTATTAAAAAACAAGTTTTACTCTTTTTGTCTCTTGAGTTTGTTCTTAAAACACATTATCATAAAAATAAAATAAACTTTTACAGGTAATGTAAAATCTAACTTGAAATATAATATAGAATACATAAAATGCAATCATATTTCCCATGTATCTCGAGAGCATAGAAATAAATTTTAATGAAATTTTAATGAAATTTTAATTTTATATGAAAGAGACCAATTTTCATTTTGCATATCATTTTGCCTTTTAGCGTGTATATTACATATCCGCATCCTTATCGCCTATTTCCCAAATGTTTCTCAATAGCTGTTTCTCATTATTGTGCTAATAACACATTAATATTCCGGGTAGGTTATCGGTTGAAAAACGTAAGACAACTTAGCTTTCCACGGTGAGGTACGCGCGCGAACGTTATGAAATCGAGAGATCGATCTCGTCACTGAAACGCAATCCGACCGCGTTAATTCGCGAGCGTGAAGCCCAGCTGCCACGCGCAACTGACGTGTCGAGAATCAGATTACGTGGAATTTAATGAGCTTTCTCCAAGAGACTTAATGCAATTTGTCAATTGGTATTCTGTGCAATTTGCATCCTTCATTTTTACACTCGATGAAAATTCTCACCTTCTCCTCAATGTCAATTTGATAATGTTATTTTTATCAACTTTGACCGTTCGTGATTTCATCAAGTATAAATAAAGTATAATAACTTAATATTTTCAACCTTAGTTCTGACGACTTGCTGGAAAACTCCCATATTCATTAAAAGTTTTAATGGCACATTAGAAATATCTGCAGTTTCATACTAACAAAAGCAGTCTAAATAATTAACTCCAATATTTCAAAAAAGGAATATTTCTCAGCATAAGTAATAAAAATTATTTTTAATTCTCTATATCTTTCTGAAAAATCCTCAAAATATGGACCATTAGTTCTACAATGCCTTTGAAAATGTACTAGATGTAAAAAAAAAAAAAAATATATATATATATATGTATATATACATATTTCATATAAAGAAATACATTTGAAAAATTTATATTGCACTTAAAATAGTAGTTCGCGCAATTTTGCGAGAGAGTATACAAATATTTTCACTCTCAAGCGAAAGCGTTGAGGAAATAATCTCTCACAATGCACAATATAAAGTGCTTCACGATAAACGTCAGAACATACTTCTTATCTCGTCCCTTCACGCTACGTCATGCACCTAGTAGAGCAAATGCATTCTCGGTCAGGCTTTGCTCGGCCACTCGATATGTTCCGCATCGATATTTTCGCATTGAGCTTAAGGCGAGTTTCTAGCTGGCAGCCACGTGTATTCACGCATGTCCAATTTCCGTGTAGCTCTCCCAAATGGAAATCTCGTTTTGAACCTTTGATATCCGGCTGCCAACGATGCGATGTATTGAAGATTGCAGGTTCGGTGTTATTTCATGTAAATATCGCAATTGATCTTCTGCTTGCATTGTCATACCTTTATGACAATGCTATGGATATTACAACCGTGACTACAATTTATCCGTTATTGTTATCGTTATTAAGTTTATCACTGAAGTGTGTGAAATTTAAATAGTTAGTACCTATATATATAAGAAATACAAGATTTTTCTTTCTACTTAATATTTCTTTTTCGCTCGTGCGGTTAAATTTTTTTTCATTTCTCTTTTTAAAGATTATAACCCGAGAAATATTCCTATGCATATAAAATAATGCACATTTTTCTATTTATAAGATCCATAAATCTACATAAACAGAAATATGAATAAATATAACAGAGTTAAATGTAATTTAAATATATATGTATATAATCTATAATATAATTTCTTCCGAGACAGAGAAAAAGAGAAAGAGAAATAAATTATCAAAACATTAAGCAAAAGAATATTTAGAAATTCCTAAAAGATTTTATTCGTCAAGTTTCTAATAAAAAAAGAACATACTTGAATTTTAAAAAGTTATGTATGCAATAGAAAAATGCATTATTTCGGTGTTTTCTGTGTACTAATATTAACTTCTATTTCCGATAGAGATATGTTTGCATCTGAAATTTAATTTACACACGAAGTTTCATGACGGCGCTAATAACCTGTTAATTAACCGGAGATGGATTGCGTGAGATTGACGCCCGAAACTGATAACTTGATAACACTCGCGGGCAAACATCGACTTCGCTAAAGCGTTATTTTCCCTTCCAAAGCAATAACATTTGCTTTTCTATTTCTAATTCCATAACAAAATAAATTGTTATAAAACGTGATAAAAATATATACAATATTGTGTTTTCCGAACGAAAAACACGAGCAGATACAATGAACCTGCAAGCTATTCCCTTCTATTTTTCCCGTCATTTATATTCTACGCGCAAATTGCGAGATTGTTGAACCACAAGAAATATTTGTGCTCTCTAGAAATAGAGAAATAAAATTAATAGAAATAAATTACATCGAAGTTGATTCTCGTTCGATGTAACAAATACACAACACAAAGAAATAGACCGGAAAGTTAAATTCAGAGTTATATCCGGGTCGACCGCAGATTCCGAGGATCGTTAGATAAATTTAATTTCCGTTTGTTCCGTGGACTGTTCACGCGAAATGTTTGCTTTCCTCGGGCCGCCGAATATGCATAAGTGGATGAAGGAGGTGACGCAGCGCGACATTTGCCCACAGATATATTGTTCCTGCTGTTTATTCGAGTCCTATATGCTACGGCCTGTAGTTTCGCAGATTTACGACGATATTCTCGTGCATTTCGCGTCGCAAACGCCGTGTTTGTAAGAAAGCTAGACTACCGCGTGTAACACCGCAACGAATACGCCAACGCATTCTTGAGCCGCATACTCTTAATACTCAGGAACTTTGTCGGTTGCAGTTACGAAACCTTATACACATGCCGCGCGAGTTAACGGAGAACGCTAGAAAATTTCTGCCGCCTTTGAGTACGCGATGCGAAGCGCTCGCGACGGATGTCGTATAATTTGCGTTTAAGAGATACACGATTCGTAATAGTCACGTGTAGGACATATTATCCAACAAAATGTTAATACAAAAAAATTTGTATTATAAAATTTATAATAATATTTTATTGAGTAATTGAATATTTTATATAATACATCCAAAATGGAATAAATGAATAAAGATTCGCAAGCTTTCAAGAGATTATTATTTTTTGTTTAAAAAAATATAACATAATTAAAAAATGTTTTTGTTTTCTACCACGTATGCACATTTTGTAAGTAAATTTTGGATATTAAATTTATATAAATTATTTAAGTGTAAAATTATAATTAAAAGTAAAATAGAGAACAAACATTAAATTTTAAAACAAAAATAAGAATATAAAAAATTACCTAAAATTTTTATCACACAAAATTTTAGCTTTAGATCGTCAGACATATTTTAACAAAAGCAAAAAATTTTTTGATTGAAATTATAACAAACGTAATAGGGCATACACATTATTACTGCTGATGGTAAATTTTAATTTATCAACTTCAACAAACTTATAATCCAACATATCAAAAGTTACCGTGAAAAGAAACAGTTTCAACTGTTATCAAGTACGAAAAATAACGAACTTTCCCATTATTCGGAGTTACTTAAGAAGAGAGATGCTATGAGAAGATTATGGTGGGTAAGAAATCTCGACGATTCTATTCAAGATGATCTAGTTGCAAATGTTAAATCGCACTTCTGCGAACTAACACGAACAACTAATGTCGTTTCGCAATTCACGTGTATATATGTGTAAAAGAAGAAAGAAATATGTACAGAATATTCTTAGCGCACGCTAATATAATCATATATACAACACAAATAATTCTGTAATTATAAACAACTATAATTTGGAAATATAAGAAAAAAATACAGAAAGAAGTATCTATAATTTTGAAGTCTTGAAATCTTAATTTATTAATTTCTCAGTAATTAAGAGAAGGGTTTCCGATATTATCGGGAAAGATCAGAAACTGTTTCTTCTTTCATGTAAAGCTTTTATTCATAACAATTTAATTAAAACAACTTTAGATCTTCAAATTCAGATGATATCTAATATTTATTTTAAAATAAATAACTTACATTAAAAAATTAAAAAAGATGAGTTAACGAAAGTTGAAGGGAAGTCAGAGTGGTATAGTAATGTGGTAATGTATGTTGGAAAACGAAAGAGCAAGGCTGATTATTTGAAAAATGAGATTTTGCAATCGTAAGGCTCACTCGTGGCTCTTTGTACAAGGTATTGTATAACGTATACAATTCCCTCTGTCCTGTTTATGTCCTTCTCTTATACTGCATTCGCTCTAAAAGTATCGTGAGGGATATGATAAAAAAAAAACTCGTTCTTCCTCTCTATTATTCTAACACGTCAGAAACATGACGGTTAACTTATAGTAAGCGGAACGGAACTGATTCTTGCCATGGTGTCGCCAAGTGCGTGCGGATTATTGATTATTGGTAACTTCACTCGTTTCATTTAACCTCGGCTAGCGCATTAAAGTGTTCGGATATTTGCTCAGCGTGGTTGCGGAATCGCTGGGCGGTAACACGTTGAAAGCCGATTAAAGCATTTACCGCGGCGACGAACGATCACAGGGAGGACGGTATTCGTGAGAGCTTTGCGCGTAATTCAGTTTGCTTTATATAATGCTGTACGAAAAATAATTGATATATCTATCCTGTCTTTATTGTGCTTCCTACACGGGTAGTATATCTACAGCAGAAATAGATTACGATTGATGGCATCGTGAAACATACAATATCCTTTTACGTCATGCAGAGCTAACGCCTAAGTTATTTTTTTCTTTAGTCTCTTTATCATCTTTTACAAAGAATTTGCTTTAAAAGTAATAATTTATCACTTATCACTGTTTCAGATTTAACTGGTGATTCATTTTTCTTGATAAAAAAAATCGAAGACATAGCAATTAAATGTCGCCCGTTAGAATAGAATGAGAAAAAGATAAGAGCTTAGTCGCCTCATGATTAAAATGTTCTTAATACCACGATATATCACGATAGTCAATAAATCTACCGCGTCGGGGGAAAAATAAATTTTCGCGCGTACAATGTCCACATATATTCCGTAAAATCCCTTTCGACATTCGTAAAATCCCGATGTAAGTTTAATCTCAAAATACCTAAAACAAGAAATGGAAACAAAATTTGCAGACATCAAAAGTCATTGATTGCGAAAATTAATTGCTGTAACAGAACTTTATTAATCGTATTGAGATAACAATATAAATCAAATTGCGCTACGTACAACAATAAGGTTTCAGAGAGAAATAAAAGATGGACGTGGAAGAAAATAGATAGAAGGTGTCAAGGTTCGTTACTGCAGAATATTTTAATAATTTAGAACACTAAATAATTCGAGATAATTAAGAATTCAAAGATTCAAATATAGAGCATGTCCTGACATTTGAAGCAATAATGGTTTTAGATTTCCAAAAATACGCACTTAATACATACATGTTTTAATAAAATAACGTAAAAGGTCTGAAGCACCTATATATTTGCAGTAATTTTCTTACAAACGTTTGACTAAAAGTAGGTAAAACCGAATTATATAACAGACCTCAGTTTTACTTATTACCTTCGCGGTGACCGAGAAAACTTTAATTAAAGACATTTGTCGAGCTTTTTCCAGCGGTAAGAAAACACAATTTTCTGCGGTTGTATTATCCAGCAATATTGTCATAAAAACATATCGCAACGTTTAATGACAATAACTAATCGCTACTAGTCTTCCTTTTTTTTCGAGGTCAACAGGAGAAAAATAAGGAAATGAAAGATTGTTATTGCAACGCGCTCTATAGAGTCCGGTATGTCAAACTTCCGAAGCTTATCTCATAAAGTACTGCGAGAACTTTTGTGAGTAATTGCGTAAGAATAGTTAGAGACAACGAGAATTTCAAGGATAACAAAAGAAAATTTCTTATTGCAGCTGCTCAGCACAAATAGAATAGATCTTTTCATTAAAGTAAAATTATCTGAATATCTGTAATATGCAATATACCACTCCATATAAAATATAAACTTTTATAGTAGTGTGTAAGTATTCCTTTACTAATAACTATCACAGTAATTGGTAGAAATTAAAAAAATTAATGTACAGAGTAAATAACTTACTTTTTATAACTATAATTTACGTTACGTTCATCAATAAAAAGAAGTTTATAAAAAAACTTGTAAAATTTTATATTTCTGCAAATTTCGCTTCAATAATATATGTAGATACTCCAAACTTGCATACTTATATGCAATTAAAAGATACTATTGCGGAACATACGATATCTTTCCACGTTACACGAAGCCTAAACCCTATGTGTTATTAAAATATACTGTTTAAATCCATCGGTTTATTACATCGTGGCCATGTGGATTAGTCTAAAACTAACAGCTTAAGGCAAATATTATAATACCAAAAAATTAGAATACACAGGCATATTTACAAATTTACAGATTCTAGAGGTACATAAATTTTTGTAGAAATGTATAAATTTGAATGATAATCAAGCTATTATTTGCTTTACACTTTATCTAGGGCATAATCTCGATGCAACTTTTCCCTATACTTTCATTGACGAGCCTTGCAGTGCAAAATCGAGAGATCAAAATTTAACGTTCATAAACTACAATGCAACATTGTTAACGGAATTTATTATACGCTTGATTACATTATTATAGAAATTTTTCTGTGGAACGCTGATATGTACCTAAAATATTGGACTTCGACGGAAACTTTTTTAAAGCGTTATCCAGCCGTGGTAGGCCTATAGTTCGTGAAACCGTGAAATCCTACTCGTTTGCGCGATATCGGGTTTAACGAAAATTGTTAACGCCACTTATGCGGGGAAAAAAAAGCTTTCTCCCAACGTCAGCAATTGCTTCAGAGGCGGATTGTGGAAGTTATTTTGACATTGTTCGCAGTTATTCGGGCAAAGTTTTATTCAGCGCCTCTTAAAATTTGACGAGACACAAATCTGTGATGCAAAATAACTTTTACAATGCATGTGGCGAAACATCTACTGTTACATCATATTAAATAAATTTTTTTTTAGCTTATTAGTTCAAAATTATTTTTAAATAATAAACATTTTTTATATAAAAACTGTCAATCTCTAAAGTCTTCTTCACCGAATATCTGTATAATAGAATTGCACATATTCTCTCCGTCATCTTCAAACTTTTTTTTATTAGCTTTGATTCTTTAGAACAAATTTATTTTCAGCAATTTCTCATGATTCTATACACGTCTACTAACGCAATGGATTTACAAGCACACTGAATACATCACATCCATCGTACCGAAGAAAACTGTAATTCAACAGATTTCAACATTTACAAAAAACGACGAAAATACAAAAAATTTACGAGAAATCCTGCACACGGCTTGGAAAATAAAAAAAAAGAACAGAGCTAATACGCTATACAAATTTCTGAAAAGAATAATCCGCGATGGCGGATTACTGGTTACACTCACAAGAGAAGAGAGGAAAAAAATGGTAGAGAGCAGGAGACAAGAAAATGGAGCTCCCTGCGGACTCATACTCGCGAGCCCTTGGACGCAAGTAGCTCAGGTTAAAATAAAAGAAGCTGAAAGGTAGACCGGAAAAAAATGAAGAACGAAAGCTCATGATAAGGCTGGGGTAACTCCGGGATTACGGTACACGGCTAATCAGTATTAATTGATCGATACTACCTGATGAAAATTAATGGGATCCGCGTAAGCGGGTTTCGTTAGAAACATCTCGCGGATAAATTCGTGATGGAGGGAGAGATCTGATTCCCCTTCTAGTGACCTAAACCTGAAAACAATAAGTACGTCCGTTTTGTAGCTCGATCTCCTTTTTAATCGAAAACGTTTGGATAATCTTATTATAGATATGTATCCGGTATCGTTTTGTAATAAAATTCATAATGTACTATTTACAAATTAAGAGCTTGCTAATAAGCAAATAATTTAGTTTAAATTTATACTTAAGTATTACTAGATTATATTACTTTTCTTGGTTTTAATCAATTATAACGCAAATCTTTATGTTTTACAGTTTTATGAAAAAATTAATTTACATATTTGTAAATATTGCAACCATAAAGTTGCAATTATTTGTTAAAAATTGTAAACTTATCTGCCGCACTTATCTCACTTGCAAAGTAAAGTAGGTGCAAAACTGTAATGATCTAATTATGCAAAAGTAATTATCGACTGAAGAACAAAATCGAAAAACGTGCTGCGCTTACAATTAGCAACGTAATTTCCAATTTAAATAGAATATGACGCAGAGATAGAAGCGCTCTCGCATTAAACGAACCTGTTTTGAACGCATCGGAAAATCGGATTTTCCGGTGTGTTAAGACGAAAAACCCGGTAAACTCATTTCATTTACAATCAAAATTAAATTGCAGATATGTTTATTAAATTTAACTTGCACATTTTGTTCAGTTTTAATTTCAAATACCGCGCGGCGCGTGCTGTTTTTATTTCGTTTAGCGAGATGGACAGATGTGGACATGTATCTCCAGCATTTCGTCACATATGTCTCGCGACTAATCAGCGTTAAACCGAACAAATTAGGACTCTAACCCTTTCCGACCATTCATCATGTCCACGTCCCAAAAACGTTATAAACCATTTCTCGTCAGCGTCACACTACGGTTATTGCTATGGATTCCGGTCATTTAATTAATCTCCGAGTTAGCACTGGCAGGCCAGCTATTGTTCCAATGCGTGGTCTCGGTGATACTGATCCCTTTATCGCGCAATCAAATGTACGTGCTGGGATTTTTTCATTCTATCAGTAATGGACATGCTGCAGTCGACAAGTTCTTCCGAATAGCCAAAAAACGACAAGGGTACAAATGTTAAATCAATATTTCAATAGTCGTTATTATTATTGACTCGCAGTCAATGTAATAATACGACTAGTTCGCATAGAAAAAAAACACAAGTTATAAAAATATATATAAATGTTTCTATACATATCATTTTGACAAATAATATCTTCGATGTATGTTTATGTATGAAAGAGATAATATCTCTCGATCACTCAATGGGGTTATTGAGTTTAGAATAAGTAAAATTAAATAATTTATAGAATTTAGAGAGAGATAAAGAGATAGAGAAGTTTTTAATTAAAAGATCAATAATTTTATAGAAAAATAATTACCATTTTTATATATGCATAAAACTGACCAAATGTTACTCAAATTACATTCTACGAATATCATTTTTATTCCTCGCTGTTGTTTAATTAAGAAATATCTTATATAAACATCGTTTTTTGATTGTACGGAAGAGCACACACACACACATACAAATATTTTTTAACCGAATAAAAACTTTACTTCTCCATTTCTCTGTGGACATCGAATAAAATCGAATGTCATACGCTTGTGTCGACTGCTTACAAAAGAGGAGAGACATTGATTCAGAGATGCGGGTCATCTAACAAAAAAAAAGGAAAAAAGAAAAAAGAAAAATAGCCAGTCTTGCGCCGGTCGAGTGGCGTTCTAAACAGCCTTTGACCTAGTTATGCTGATTAACTCACATCCAATTAACAGATGCAACATCTATCATGTAATCTTGCATGCATCAAGTAACATCCTTGGTCATTAAAGATGTAAAATATCCCTTTATGTTCCCAGCAGTCACGTCTTCCATTATATTCCGGACGACGTGTGCAAAAATGCATGGAAACTTTCATAATGCTCTAAATTTATACTTATTGTATCGTGTCAGACTTTCTTTTCCTTGTTTGTTCAGAACTTAACTTTTGAAATATAATAACTAAACATTACAATATTATCATTTTAATAAAAACATGTCAAGTGAAATTACTAAAAATGGCCCTGAAATAATCTCGAGATTACCATTAAAAAAAATGCCTTAATTCATGCATAAAAACTCCCCAATAAGAAGAAAAAAAGAATAAAATTACAAAAAATAAAATTGCAAAAAAAGAAAGCCCACTTAATTTTGAACACAATAGATATTTAGAAGACTTCATACCCCGAAGCCACAAGATTACCTGGGCCATCCATCTTTTCCATCGTTGAAAAGATCGCGTGGCAATATCCAGACATAGCTTCTTTAAACAAAATTCGCGGTAGAAAAACTCACAACTCTATATTTTTACATTTTCAAATAAATCACCGTATTTATCCAACAAGAAAGGTTACGAAGTCGCGTCGAAGCCATGCAAGTATAGCAAGTGCAACGGTGCGAAAAAAGCGGTAGAAAATGCAAATATCCTTCTGCATCCTGCCGCACCCACCCCTTCGATGTTTATCCTATTAACTCCGTTTCCTTTTCGACGCTGTAGCACTCGTTCGTAGTTTGATTTTTACAGCTTTCAAGCCACTGAAGGTCGGTTCGATTTTCGCGTTTGACCAATGAGCAAACACATGAGCGTTTGAGCACGATGGTAAAGTGCTCCATATTGGAAAATAGGTCCAAAGTCTTTTGAAATATGGGCTGATATGCAGTAATGTTCGAGGCAGTTTTTTACTGACACAGATCAACTAATTAAAAATATTTTCTATGTATTTTGAATGCATCGTTTATGCAAAAAAAGTTTTTAAATTTAAGAAACAAAGCAGTATACTTTATTATACATTATACTTCTCTATTTTTCCATCAAGTGTCACGTCGATCACAGCTAAATGTCTGTTTTTTATATTGCAACTAGATATATTTATCTATAAATTATATCATAAATTCTATGGACTCCGATATGTGCGCGGTGACGCAATATATTAAAGCGCTACACGGCTACAGGATCGATACGACACTTTTTAAGCAGCTGTGGAAAGAAACGCGAATTGCTTATACGAATTTTTATACTGCTATCCTGTTACAAGCCCGACGATTTATTTTACACCCTCATCGATCATGATAAAGACACACGTGCCAGTTCGAGTACACAATCGTGTAAAGAATAACTATATTGTACTGGTAATTATATACTAAAAAGACAGTTTGTGATAATCCCCAAGGACAATGTTAAAAATACATGTATCATCCATATCTAAAAAAGATTTTTAATAAAAAAACATGCGAACAAAAAATAAACGTGAAATCAAGTTAAAAATACGTTATAGAAATAAACAAAATCATCGATATTTTAAAACTTAAAAAATAATTACTTTCTAATTATAAACAGTTTTTCATCAAATAGATATACTAAAATTAATACTTATAATTTTTAACAATATTAAAATAATTTTTAAATAAATATTATTGTTTAATAATTTTCTAATATCTATTTATTTTATCGTGATAAATAAATTGTTAAATTGTCAAATACATTTAATAATTTTTATTGTATCACTTAATCTTTTCATTATCAAACATTTCTGACACAATCTTAGTTTTTTAATCTTTTCAGTGGCCATTTATACTTTTTGTATTATGCCTGTCAAGACTAGTAAAAAAATTGTATACAGTTGAACCAAATGAAGGTTTTCTACCAATCTTATCTTTATTCTGTACTCTTTTTCCAATTCGTTTTTTACAGTTTTTTACATGATATACAGGTGCTTTGGAGTTCACAGATCTTTCCTAGCAAGATATAATAGTCTTGTCACGCAGAACAAAGACGAGATCAAAACCATATCTTCCTAGCAAACGTACAAGTTATGCCGCGAAATTGCAGATATTATTTGCCATCTACAGACTTGATCGACGTTATATGCAATTACCTTCCACTAGTATTTCTGTCTGCCGACCTTCTCCTTAAACGCGAAGCAATAGAATTCCCCGCCCAGCTCATTTATCTACTTAAATATGAAAATTCATAATCCTGCAAAGAAAAACTTTCCTCGTACGATTTTTCAGAAATAATACATCGCGAACTCAAATAATGCGAGCTTTTATCTCTGAAGCCATTAACTTTCGTTATTAATGATTTTACCCTCGATTATGCTCGCATTAATTTTGGAATGCTGAATATTTTAGTGAATCTGATAAAGGATTAATTTATCAGCTTATTAATTGCGAATAAAGATAATGTTATTATTTACAACAATAAATGTGAAATATCTAATGCAAACAAAAATAAGAACAATATAATCTTGACAATTATTTTTTAAATATATTTTATAATATTAAGTGGGTATTTCAATTTACTCGAATATTAAAACACCATTTCACTTCTATTAGATTAATCAATTCTTATTTTCACTATCTATTTATGTTAATGTTCGTTCTGTAATACCCGCAGTAATCCTGTGATAATGCCGTGGAAATCCTTTACTGATATATTTGTGACTGCAGAAAAATGCTGTACATATTTTAAACTGCACAGTCACCAGCGCGAAATGCATCGTCAGCGCTGCAACGACAATATAAGCAACAGCAATAAATACTTATGTTTGCGTTGCTACATGAGATGATACCGCAGATGCATTCTTCGCGTTCACGTCGTTAGCTCGCTCAAGCGTGCAGGTGCTACAGTGGCATTGTTGCGGTTTAATAATTACCACGTTACGATAATTAGTTCCGTAATAATCATTACAGAGGCACGAAATTCGAATACATATTTCTATTACTGTTTCCGAAATTTCAAAATACATTTATATATGTATATATGTAATAATTACTTAAGCATTACAAGAAAATATTAAATTTATTTATTTAAATAATATTTCATGCTCTTTAATCATTGAAGTTTTATTTTATATAAATGAAACAATTCCTGGAGAATTAAATTTATTATTTTATGGAAAATTTTAGGTTTAAATTTAACAATAGAAATATTGGTTACATTGAACAGTACAGCGATCATATGAATAATACGCGTTTTATTAATTAAATTCACTAAAATTTATGAATTACTTTGTGAAATTTATATGAATCTTTCGTCATTCAGTGCTTTGTATCTGGCGAGATTTATGTATATAAAATATTTAACGCACAACTAAAAATGTAATAGGTATTTGATTCTCACGCAGAGCGCAATATATAAGTAATATATCAAAAGATAAAATTAAATTGTAAAAAAATATATTTAGAAATGTATACGCACGTAAAAATGCACCTAAAATTTGAATGGTGAGAAAAATATAAACCAATGGTGTTTATGTAATTTTAAGTGATATCAAAGTTTTAAAAATAAATATAAATGATAAAAATAGAAGCAAATCAAATATCAACGAACCAAGAACAGAAGTTTATCGCAATTTATGCATTATTTTATACAAATTCGTTTTAGGATTTCGCTTTATTTATCTTTGAAAAACAGACATTCTTCATTGATTATTTTTTATCATTATATAAGTATACCAAGAGTTTGCTACGAATATTCAATCCCTCTGTAAAATCACTACTTTATTATTCTTGCGGGTGGAACCTCATTCCCAGGCTTTCGACTTCTAAGAACAAATGCAAAAGCAGTCAGTAGCAGGAGTGTTCGAAGAAACAATAAACCGCGTACAGAAAGTGACAAAAATAAAAGCTGTATAAATGTTGGTTCAACCCTTTGGCGAGCGCTGCCGACCGAGCTCCGAGACGCGACTCTTGCATTTTCTCATCTTCTTCAAGCAACGAATATTCAAACTTTAATCCTTGCATCAAAATAACCGTTCTAATAACAGTGAATCAGGAGGTTTACTTATCAGATTTTTTGCACTCGTGATGCTTAAAAACATCGCAGATCAACACACACATTCTTCAAAATTCCCTTATCTTCCTTTGATTGATCTCTTATTGAATAGATTTCACATATATCTACCGTCCATTTACTATACAAATATCACAGGGGTAATATATAAAACTCTCTTACGTCCACGCATTTAGGGACTGCTATCTATTCTCAATGACACATTGGAATCGATCCGAATATCAGCAACCATTCCGGTATATCGATCAATAGCTCACTATATGAAAGCTATACATTACGATGCGTTTGCACATATAAAAACGCGTATTTTAAAGATTACGTATATCACCGGATTTAATATATTAATCCCTTTCTCTACTATCACTTCAAATGACACATGAAAGCTTTAACAGTCAAGCTAAACTGGAAGATACTCTTTCGCAGCTACTTATAATTAATATCATATTTTCGGTAATCTCGAAGATATGTAATATTTAAAAAAAATTATAATTAAAACTAAACTTTGCCATTTTTTTACAATACAAAGTGTAAAGATACTATTGTAAAGAACATAGTGATTACACCACTTTAAAAGCTTTATCCTCCTTTTGTTAAAATTTAAATATACTTCAAAAATTGCTTTAACCAAGAAAAGAAACAATTACTTAATCTGGCATATAATCTTCATCATTGATACTATGAAAAAAATTCATTTCTCAATATTTCAAATAAAAAAGCAAATAAAAAACATTTTATTACATATATGTATTTTTGTCATAAATATCTTTTGATATTATGACATAAATTGTGATATGTCATATCTCTCATTTTCCATGTTTAATAAAAGCTTAAAATTTTCCATAAAAGAATAGAAAAAGTCTATTACGCAGAGAGTTAAAATTAGATCTTTCATTTACTATTTTTCCATCAAACCAAAAGTCCGATGTCAATTTTATCTTTGTAATACTAATCGCGTTGCCTACTCTCTCTCTCAATTTCAAACAAAAAGTTAGTCAATCAAAAAATAACTTGTATTTCGAAACCTCTCAATAGAGTGTAAACGCATTAACGATGGTTGTACCTCTCTCGACGATGCATGAAATTCAACCCTGAAATCGCGTTACGGCATGATTAATTTAATCAACTTTGTCTATCAACACATTTACGCTAACTACCGATGACAAGGGATCGTTAGATCTGACAACAAGGAACCACCCGGCTTTAATTAACGACTACTTTTTTTACCATAACGATAAGGACTGGAGCAATCACTGCAATGTAACCTTGGATCTAACCCTTAGAGACCGCGGATGTCACTTCTCTCGGATGACGCAATAGATAAGACGTCGTCGCAGATCAGACTCGTATTTCTTATAACACGTATCACGCGATATACCATTTAAGATGGTGTAAGACACCATAGATATAAAAATGTTATCATTACTTTTTATATCAAACTTCCTTTTCTCTTTCCATCGGATAAATCAAGTAAATATTCGTAGAGAAACATTCGTAGAGAACATTGAGAAACTGGACATTACGTTCCTTGAAACTGTTTTGAATCAATAAAAATTATGATAATACCCAAATAAATGTTTAGCAAGAAATTTTTCTTTTTTAATAAAAGAATATCTAAAAAAGGGAGTTTTCGCTATTCTGCTTTATTTACCAAATATATGAGTTCTTATTATCTATATCTTGTTCTTATTTTTATCTTTAAAGATTACCTCTGACTTCTTATTATTCTTTTTATTCTTAAATTAGATTGTATCTTGCTTTCACTGTTTATCAAATGTTTATTGTTATACTATCGCATAAAAATATGTATGTATGTAATGAGTACGTGTATGTAAGTGTCTGCAGTGTATTGAACTCGGATGTGGGTTTGCTATTATAGGCTCAAATTGACTGTGCGGATCAGTCATCCCTGCGGAAGGATGAGTAATCATAAAACGAGACTTTTAACAGTGCTACATTTTCGCGTTTGAAATACAATTTCACATTTTCCCTTTTAACCCGGTCAGTGTAATGGTCTTGTTTGTTGGTTTTTACGCGAATAATAAGCACCAGCATGCAACACTTTTGCACATTTTTCAAAATGCCTGCCAGACCTTTGTGCCGCGAGCGCGGCTTTGTGACTCTGGGAAAATTATTCCAGCCGTCAGTTGCTCAATCATTATTATTTATCCCATCCCCTTTGTGTCGTCAGTAGTTATTGCTGACGTTTCATTGGTTGGTTGACTAGCAATTAATATTATTAATTCTATGTCACCTCTCTGTCAAAGGCGCATAACGTAAAAAAAATGCAGCCGCTTAAATGAATTCTTTTTTGATACCTACCTAGATTTTTTATTGGGCATGTTCTTTCTCAATAATATTTTACTCGGTATTTAATTTTATGTACTTTCGCGTAATAATTATATATAATTTATCGATCAATAATACAAATATCATTGACGACTATTACAATAAATGCAATAAATATACAATAAATGTTAAACATCAATTTTAAATGAGCTCTCTCTTTCTCTCTCCTTCTCCACTTTCCATTTTCTATTTATTTTTCTAAACTGCACAATCAAGGATAATTTATCTCTAGCCTTTGTATCAGCCTGTCATGTGTTTCGCTTGACACGAAGATCATTAATTAACAACGTTAACCGCAGTTGTTGCCAAAGATAGGTGATTTATTGCGACAGAAGTAGCGCGAATATAAAACCACTATTCTTAGGCGAGCTCTCTTTCTTAACTATTTTCCAAAGTAAATTTTATTTCCGGATAGAATAATGTGTAATTTCCTTTTTTCTAGCATAATAAATACAAAATCTCTTTCTATTAGCAAGATTTTAAAATATTATAAATTATAAGATTAGATCCAATTATTTCTGTTATAAAACTATCAAGGTTTATTATAACTAGTAAAATAATTAATTTTATTAACCAGAAATATTGGCATATTCTGATCATTGCTCATATACCTATGCATTTTACTTCAAAAAGATATCGAACATTAAACAAGTAAGAGATAAAATTCAGAAGAAAGGAAATCTGTTCACCAACCAGCTAGATAATTCTCTAAAATAATGTTCTGAAAAGATAGTCAGGCTTGTCAGCATTCATTGTATCTTTATTCATTTCGTCCTTTGTCTTGAAGAGCAGTAGCTCCCGACTACGTACGTGACTTGTTCCTTGATGAATTCTGTTAATTGTTACAAAGGCATCACAGTTCCATAAAATAACGATAATCAAAAAGGACTAATGAAACAAACGCGTTGAAACAATGGGAGCTTAACTGTCAATGATATTTAAAAAATTATTTAAATCTTATTTTTAGAAGCCTTTATTACATTTTCTGTAATGATAAATGTGCACATGTATTCATTGCATTTTCAATAGATTTAAAAAAACCGTATAATCGATAACTATAATATGTACAATGTATTAATTGTACATTAATCTAGAACTTTATTTAAAAACGTTCATTGTGCTTTTGAAAGATAAAAAATTTGCATGTGTGGAAAAGCATAGTGCACAATTCTACATTTTTTAAGTATTATTTATGGTTGAATAACGAACAAGCAAGATGAAACATAATAATGAAGCTACATTGTAACACGCAGTAGAATCAATTTCATTAATCAAACATGCCTTGGTTCGATGGCAAATAATTTCGCATAAGCGTGTTTCACCACTACAAACCGTTTAATATTCTCTTATACAGCTCTTTCATTTCGTCATTAATTCGCGCGATACATAATTTCAAAATTATTAATTATTGTCATAAAATGATAACAGAAGGTGATAGCAAATAACCGATTTGTCAATTTCAAGGATATGAACAACTTTCACCCCTAAATATACTTTCCAATTTTATTTAACGGAACAATAATTTATTAAAAAATCATTTATTTAGTTATGCAAAATGCTTTTTAAGATTTTTAATAATAATTTTTTAAAACAATTTATAATTTTTATAAATTTATCCATATTCCGTAACGAAAAAATTACAGAAAAAAGAAGATTAATAATATATGATATATATTAGATAAAAAGCGTTTCGCAAAATTATCATTTTACTTTATAAACTGAATATAACATTTACTTTGTAAAATTTACAAATATACATAAAGCTCAGAAATAAACTAACTCAAAATTAATATTCGTACACATATACACATTCATACTTTTATTTCACATTTTTTCAGGAAAGATCTTACGGTCCCGATTTTGGACCCTAAAATCGAGCTGTCGCACCATTAGGCCAATCAACTCTGACAGCGGCCACTCAAGCTTCATTTATTTAAGCACTTTGAGCCCTGTCCTTGCCCTTCGGTTCGTTGGCGTATGTGGCTTGATAGTTAATTAACAATTTTTGTCGCTTAAATGTCCTTAGATCCTAAAGGACAACAATTTATACACCATTAATAGTAAATATTCAGCTGCCGTGTAATAAATAAAATCTTCTATGTGAGCATTACCGTCAATTATCAGTTAAAATTTTTACAAACGAGTAAACTTCACACATTTTCAATTTAATAAATTTAGATAAATAATATATAAAAAATATAAAAATTTGTTCAAGTAAACAACACATCAGAATAATTTACAAGATATTGTACAGCACAATTCAAACGTTTCTGAATATTAACAGTTAATAAGTATTACGTCTTTAAGTGTTTAATAAATAGTACAGAAATTTGTTTATGCAATACGGAATGTACAATAATATATTAGCAAAACTATTACGCCGGACAGGATATATAATAATACTGATAATAGATACTAACAAGACCGAACGTGAATCCCACTCGTCCGTTTTGCCGCATTCACGTTTAATCTAGAAAGTTTAGTGGGTCACAAGTAAATATCATCAGGGATGTGTCAAACCATATAACCGAGTGGCAACTCGTGGACTTATAACCACAAAATGCGCAATTAAAGTCGCTTTGACTGTGCTAAATGAAGGATTAAACTGTTCGCCCTTAATAATGTAGTGCGGAGGTAAATCCTTTCCGCTTGCTTTCCATTGGTCTAGCTTTATTCAAATTAGTGTATAAATTTCTTGCACAAATGATCAGTGCAATGAAACAGCACACGAATTATCGTCAATTATAGGTGATATGTTTATTATCATTATTCATTATCCATTAAAATAATAACCTTGTTAGAACAGTAATTATCGCGAGAAAAGGGAAAGAGGGCGGTGGGTGGGGGGAAAGAGAGAAAGAAAGAGAGAGAGAGAGAGAGAGAGAGAGAGAAATATTACTCTATAATATTTAGAGACCAGCAAGTATTTTTATAAATGATTGTAATATACAAGTAATAGTTGCAAAGTCGCTTATCATGTGAATGTGCGTAAAATTTATATTAATCATCCGATTACGTAGAATTTATAACATGATTATTTTAAAAATAACGTAAATAAATGCTTAATTAATATATAATAATTAAGAATTAAGCAAAGAGAAATTATTAAAATTTCGAGAACTTTGAAATGTACGTGTCATAAGAGAGTTGGACATAAAACGATACAAAACTGTTATTCTTTGCTTGAAAAATAAATCATCATTGGCATCGATTTTGTAACATCTCACATTTTGCATTCTCGTGATTTAATTAAGCCGAATGCTTTTCTTTCAAAGTGTGCACCGTCGTACGCACAAGAGTTCCACATTAAATAGAACGCGAATCGATACGCGATTGTGTCCCACTGCCAAGTCTTGAACGAGATTATCGAAACAATAATAATTAACATTTAAATGTTTTCGTATACACTCTCTGTTATCTTCATGTTAATGGTAAATGGACCGCCCTGATTCTGTAACTCTTAACGACAGTGTTGTTATTGTTATAGTGTGCAGATGAAATATGGTAAAAAAGCTGCGCGCTGACAATATAATGATAACGACCCCGTTAAGAGTTACAGAATAAGGATGCTTGATCACTTTTTCCTTTCAAACAACATACTTCATGTGCTACTAACACACGTTTATTAGAACTCTTCAGCAACGTTATTGCACATATCAAACGGGATAAAAAAAAAGATTTCAAAACCTTGTGTGCGAATAAGCAATTGTTAGTACTACATTATGTTCTTATTAATTATCGTAACTAAAATAACGATAAAATGTTTAAGCGAGTATTGTATGTAAAAAGTCCATTTAAAGTATACATACTTATATGTTTAAGTTCTTCAGATTTTTTAAAGCTATTTAATCTTAAATAAATTCTTTAAAATCATTTTGCGATTATTACCTTCCTGATTATTTACTGAAATAACATCATTAGATACGAAAATTCCTTAATGACAACATCTAAAAAATACTTTTCAGTTAAATTTTTAAAATCGAATAATTAACAGAAATCAAGTAGCAGTGAATCGATTAGTTTATAGATTCTACAACATTCTACAAGAACAGCTTCATAAAATTATTCTCTTTGACTGTCTCACATTTTTGCGTACAAATTATTTTTTAACACTTAATACTATATATTATGATAAATTCCTTAAACAAAATACGTAGTGATATTTTATTGATATAATTTATATTTTAACAGTTTTCATATCATCAATAAGAGTTTAATCTTTTGTAATTGCCTTTGAATTGTTCCATTATAAATATGCCCGCATCTCAATTGCAGTGTATCACTCAGCGATTTCATGCAATCTTTCTAAATTAAATGCACTAAAACTCGATTGTTTACACATCTATATTCTATTTTCAATTACACATCTATATTCAATTATCAAATTAATAATAACGTGCAATGCAAAGAAATTCGCTTAATTAGCATACTTCTTAATTGTATTCCTTTCCTCAAAATATACAATATAAATGTAAAAACAGTTAAATATAGTTAGCACGATTAAATTTAACATAAGAAATCGATTCATTCCTAATAATATATTTTTTCAAGATTCAAAGATAAAGATAGCTGTTTTAAGAACATCGTCCGCAAAACACAACGTTGCAGTATTACCTGATAAATACTTCCAAATTACGACCTCTCAACTTGTTTCCCTGTACATAATTAACGACGTTTAAGTCAAAATCGATAACTTTTCATCATTTATTAAACCGCTTCTAACTTCTCTAAGTAAAACCGCAAGTCACATCGTCCATTTACTTTACACATTCCGCAGAACCACAAGGCCAGTTCTCCTCCCTACATACCTAAACTTAGTTACGTCAACCGTCCGGCGTCGTCTCTTCCTCGAGACATAAATAATCCTCATATGTTTCCCGATATATGTAAGTCGAATTTTCTCACAAATAAATCGACTCACCCTTCATCATGTGACAGTTCGCCGAATCCTTGTCACGAAGGAATTACCAATAAACACTCTTCGACTCTCGAACACGTATGTGACATCCGTAGCCGTCGCTCCGGCAAAGTCGGACAAGTGATCGATAGTCAGACGAAAAATTTCAGCAAAGTCCTCAGAAAAATACGGAAGAGAATTTTCTACGTCACGAGTTTCGTTGCGCGATTCGCGAGATAAGATTAACAGACGAAGATAGGAAGAAGAACCGAGATGCCTTTCCGCGGAGAGGCGCGCAGTGGCCAGTCGCGAAACGCGTACCAAACCCAACTGAAGAGCGACGATACTGTCCCCATGACCGCACCCCCGCCCCCGATTAAAACCACCCGCGCACGCGTTTCACCCCGAAACTCCGGAGTACAGTTCTGCGTCTTCGGGGCACCACCTCTCCGTATCATCCCGGCGTATGGTACCGAGTGTCTTATGTGGATCACGATTGATCCCGTACATCGTAGGGGAGGCCACGACCCCATGATTTCCCTGCGAGACATGAGAATCGCACGGAAAACAATTAATTCGCGGAATATATCCAAATATTTGGCAGAAGAATATCAGCCGGAAACCGATATTTTTCAGATATGTATAATAAATGATCTGTTGGATGAGACACAGTGAAATATATACACAATATATATGACAATCATCCTTTTTTTCATCCTGTTAAACAATTCCCTTCAGAGATTTTCTTTGTACAGTATTGTTCATATAAAAATGTTCATATAAAATATTTAGGATAATTATTTTTGTCTCTCTCTTTCTCCCCTTATATTATACGTGTATATATATATATGTATGTACATATAGATATATACACGTATAATATAAGGGGAGAAAGAGAGAGACAAAAATAATTATCCTAAATATTTTATCCATCTAAAAAATAAAAGAATTCCTAGAGATATTTTTGTATAAGCCTGAACTTATACGTTTCTTGACGTGTATGTTTTCTTTTAATAATTCATTAAAAAGAATATCTCGAATAAAATTCTAAATTATATATATTAAAAAAATATATGTATACAAAGAAACCAATATATATATAATTTTACTTTTTTTTATCTATAATTTATATCAATATTTCTGTTCAATGGCTGTATGTGTGCAATGGACTATACTACTTATAAGAAAATTGCCTCTCTTAAATTTTTATAAATTTCAAATACATTAAAAAACAGTTTAAAATAAACAACATAAACGAGATAACTTTTTTATGTAAAAATTATTAAATCATAAAATTAAAAACAACATCTTCATATTTGATGCTGATTAAATTTCACGATTGTAAAAAGGAATTGTGCATATTAAAAGAAATTATTTTAAACAAAATGTTTGTCGTGTTAAAATTTCATAAACATGTATTTTAACTTCTACAAAAACAAAATTTTTTAACGATATACGTATCGCAAGAGATCGCAAACTGAATATATATTACATTATATGCTAATCTCTCCTTAATTATTTATTTGTATTGACTATTGAAATAAGTCGCGACGTATTACGCGACGTTTAATATAATTTTGTGGTATACATTATCACGTTAATTAATTTCCGTAATAATACTGTTAATGACAGTATAAATTTCTATAAACTTCGATATTTGCTTCAACTATTCGCGTCACAATAACTTCTGTACGTGAGTTCGTACTTATGTTTCTCATGGGAGGCTGTATAACGCGTTAACGCGTTAACTCACATAGTTAGAATATACATCCTTGAGGATTACTCCACCAGACAATGTCTACCCCATGCAACGAAGGAACAGTCAGAAATTCTCGAGCAGCAAGCATCGTCGGAAAATACAATGTAAGACAATGATAATGCCGACACGAGTAAGCTATATCGTGAGTCTTTGTCTAAAAAAAATCAATGAAATTGATGTCCACTTTAATGTACTTGCAAATAATTTTTGACTAATACAGTATGGTTACCCAAACATCTAAATCTGTCTTAGCTTTAACAAATATAAAGATAACGAAAAAAATAAATCTTAATAAATGTAAGCGTGAATACTCATATGGCAGTTTTGTCAAATTAAAATCTCAAATCTTACAGATTACCTAGAGGTAATTTGGTAAATATCCCATGATGGTAAACAAGTTATAATAATAAAAAACCATGCTATCTGGTAGAAGCATTGTTCAAAGCTATGTCGAAGGATAACACACAGTATGGCTTATATAATAGTATCATTTATATGCCTCGACAGGACGATGGAGTTCTCGTGAAAGAACGGAAAATTGCAATGCCTATCTGCGAGACTGTTTGGAAGGGGCAAGCAGAATGAAAAGGACCGACATCGATCCATACCGGTTGGATAACTACATTGCTCTACGCTGTTGTATGTCCACAATGTGAAGAACTACGAAAAATCGTCGATGCGTCTAGAGATTTTATCTCCTACATAATTCACAGAATTCCAAAAAGGATGTACCATCGTTTCTTCAAAAGGCTTTTGTTTTCGACATCGTAACGCACTTGTCACTCTCACGATGGCCGGGAAAATACGACTTCTGCAAAAGGCTTTGCAGTACAATTTACGGGTCATTGCATTTAGAACATTGAAACCGTGTTTGATTTTGAAGCCGATTGGAGAGTATGGGAGGCAAAAAAGAAACGTAAAGCCATTTGCGTAAATATTGGATACCAAGATAGAGAATACGAAATCGGGACAGACTTGTGAATTACTTTGTAAAAAAATGCAAGAATAATATTTTTATCTATAAATAGTAATATTCTATTTTCTATTAATATGTATGCATGTATGTGTTTTATTTAAAATTTATTGTTTGTAAGCCATTTTAATTCTTAGCAAAATACTGTAACAGACGTTGTAAGTATACAGAGTAAAAAATAATTTTATGACAACAATCATCATAACGCATTAAATAATACTATATCAATTTTGTTTTGTTTTCGTTGATTGACATCATAAATTCTTTTTCAATTCTGAACTACATTAGTCTAAACATTGACACGGGCTCGTATTTCTGGTTAACGATCGCATAATCCATGTATCCAAATTGCTATAGTGTAGTCAGCCGTGGATATGCTCACGGTGAACTTTCTAATCGCCAGGAAACTATATCGAATTATAGTTCTAGTTAAACGCATGTTATCCGGCAGCAGAAGCAGCTTAGCTTCAGCGGTATTAGGTGTAATATAAGCCAACCGTCGCGGATGGAAGAGACCGTAACCCTTTCCTGATGAAATTCCGGAACTAATCTTTGAGTGTGCGATTTTAACTAAGTTCCACATCATAAGAGACCTAAGGCTCCCACGCGATATCGCATAACTGTAATGTCAGTCTGGAATATAGTACAGTCGGCTAGGAGAAATTCCAGTTTCCCTGTTAATCACCGAAGCTAATTAGCAAAATACCAATGGCGCCGACCAACTTCCATTTGTGAATAATCACGCGTGATATAACAATTATACGCTTCGGTCGCATTCAACCTACCTCAGCCTACCCCCCTTCCAAGCACATATTAATTAAGCAAAGTATTACGTGTTACAGCAAGAAATTAATTTGTAACCAGATATATAATCGATGGCATCGTCGAGAAAAATATTATTAAAAAATATTATCTGAGATTAGTCAAGCATAATTAAAAATGGGCGATACAAGGAAAATATTTCTTCCTTAAAAACGTGGCCAAATTATACAATAAATTATACCATTAAATTCACGAAATTTCATGAAGCTAAAATAAGTTAAGATATATATCCTGAAACTTTGCAACTCAAGTTGATGTACGGTTCAACCCATATGTTCTACACGTACCATTGATTAATGATTTTAAGATATTCTAATGGCTTCCAGAGAACATGCATATATATATAGCTCGACATATATCAACCTTCACGAACACAAAGTCTGGAATAGCTAAAGGGCAAACTACCTATTAATCGCTTACCTCACATCAATTTCGAATATCCTATTGGATGGTTTCACACATTATTACTTTTGTATCGATTGGTTCAAGTTCATATAAATTGTTTGAAGTTTATACAAATTGCCTCCACAATAGCATATCTATCCATACGTTTATTCACAGGAACAATCAGCTTGTTAAATCTATTTCGTCGACTCAACGGAAACCACCACTATCAACATCACCACCGCTATCCGTAATCGCTTGTTCACGAGTGAAAGATCGTCAGTGGCATGAAGAGATGCGAGATGCTGCAAAATCCAGAATCGCAGCTGGTGATGATACTCAGGAATGCTAAACTCGCAAATTAAGAAAATTCCATTAAGACAACGCGTCGAAATTATGAGCGCTTTGAATTTGATAATCTCTATTTAGAGTCATAATTGCAGATTAATTTTATACGTGTATTTTACGCTTGCAATAAAATATATGTCTAAAAGTTACGAGAAAATGTATAAAATCACATAGTAGAAAAAAATATAAGTATATATTTTTATACAATCGATAAATCATTGATACTAAATAAATCATTGATTCTAAGTACTTTTTTCTTTAAAGAATGTATAATATTCGTAATATGTGTAAATCTCAATATTAAACATTTTCAACGTATTAAATCAAATTTTTATTAGACAAAATTCCTTTTTTGCATCAGAATATAATATTTAATATATTCAAGCACATCTATTATGTTACTGAATTATTAATTTCAAATCGCAGTACTGATAAAATCGCACCTATATTGGCGAAAGAAATCAATTTCCGTATAATACCTCCATTCAATTTTAACGAGGAAGACAGGAAGAGACATATTTTGCTACTACATACGAGATCTGACAGAGATAGTATCACAGTTAAACGATCATCAAGAATCATTAACCTTCGACCTATGACCTACGGTAGTCAGCCTGACAAAAACATGATCCCCCTCATCCGCATTTGACGATTCTCGTTGGGATGTTCCAGAGAAAGGATGCGTCCCAAACGCCCCTTCAACGACATTGAACTCATTTCGGCGAAAGGGCGGTGCTTTTTACTGAAAGATACTTCGACGACTTTCGGAACTGCAACAGGTACCTGTTTTCGAGGAACCGCAAATCTCTGATCTTCCGACGGCGACAAAAGTTCTTAAGAAAATTTACTCATCAATTAATGGATACTCGGAGGCGGCGGCGCCTTCTTATGAATTCGTTCACGCGATTTCATTCGAAGCGAACCTCGTTGAAAGTTTCATGCAGCTCGTATTATTGATGGGATTGGATGCAAATACAGTCAGGTGGTGACAGGACGCCAGTCTTTTGCTCTTTTTCCGGGAATTCATTTACATGTAATTTCGATAGAGACGAAAGCTGCAATATTAAGCTTTTAAAACCACGCTACTACGTGCATAAATGAGAGAGCTTTAGTAAACTGCGATCGTCGCACGAGCTATTTTTGTTATAAAACATTTGTTTATTAGAAAATATTGCTGGACTGTTATATGTATTCTTTCAATGCTGCAGCTGTAAATAAATCATATATTAAAATATAAATTTATATATGTATATATATATGCATGGTGTCAAGAGACAGAGAAGTAGATATGCAGGAGAGAGCGGAAAAAATTGAAAACTCAAAAGCGTGTAAAGACTATAAAGATATCAAAATAGGATGGCTGCCTAGATATATCAAGGATGGAGTCAGAAAAGGGAAAGAAAAGATAAGCCTAATAGCGAGAATGAGGTGTGGAAATGAGACAAAAGGGAATATGTATTGGATGAATGAGGAATGGAGAAAATGTAGACTATGTGGGAAAGAAAACGAAGATATGCGACATGTAAGTACGAGATGCGAAAAAGTGGAGAGTTGGAAGGGAGAAATGGCTGATATGCTGAGTGATGATGGAGCAGGGTATGGATGGATGAAAGGTCTGAAAGAGATAAGATTAGAAATGGAGAAAGAAAAAAAAGCAAATAGTTGAAATGTAAAATTTTATAACACATGTATTGTCCGAGTAGTCTGTAAGCGGGATCGTAACAACAGAATGTAAAAACCGGAAATAGGATTTGACAAATGTATAATTGTGTAAAGTCTGGCAGGCTAAACTGCTATGTAAGCACCAGAAGGTGAAGCATTAATAAATACTACTATATTTATATTTATATTTTAACATATAAAATCAAGTAGTACTTACATATTTAAATTGAAAGTTATTAGATAATTATGTAGCAATTATATACGCTGTTACTTTTCAAAATTGTTAAATGTTTGTTAATAATACAATATCAAAAACATTATAGGTATCTATTAAAACTGATATCACTTTCCTCCTTTTCCATTTAAAAAGTATTTAACAATTTTTCTCTTTACGTTTACGCCAAAACTTGTAAATCATTATTATACATAAATAATAGAATCGCGTATGATATACAATGTTACTTATCAGAAACGGAGAATGGAAGAAATTTATGACGCAATTCCGTGACTCAAAACTTGGAAAACGTCTCAGATAGCTGCTCGGCAAGTTTCTTAATCGGAACACAAATATATTTAAGTGCAATTAGTATCGCGTAAGATCTACTTGACGACATATAAACGACGTACAAATACACGATGTATCTTCATTATTTTGCTTGTGTAATTTCGCACAAAGTTCCGCCCACAAATTTTCCATTTTTTATATTTGGAATAAGTACATCGAGTTTTTTATTTCACGCTTGCTGCATTCACGGTCACGCTACGTTAAAACGAAAATCCGATTCATCGTAACACTTGATGCAGAATAAAAAAACGACAGCAACTGAATGTAGTACGTTCCCGATTAACATTGCTGAAGTTATATTTTCGCTGAATTAAATCAATTCTCTTTTAATTTCCCTCCATACGTATTTGACGCTTTGGTATTCAGAGAAAATGATATAAATTTTTTCATTTAGCGTTCGCACTTTACTAATAGAATATTGTGTTGTAAAAATTATGTAACAGAAATTTATAAAATATGCCCGCAAATCTTTTGCAAACTTTTTGCGAGTTTCTTCTGCTTCCTTAACATTTTATTCACTTAATTCAATGCTTTCGAAATGAATTTCATCGCATAACAGTGATATCTGTAATACCGCTACGTTTATAGAGATCACTCGATTATCCTTAGCTTTTTAGCTGGGGCATGCGCATAAAAAAGACCGGATTTATATGACTAAATATAAACGCATATATAAATAATAGATCTTGTTAGCAATCTATTTCCTCCATTAGCAATATATCATATTTTTTCATCTATATTCATAGTGTCATAAGCTTATTCTATGCAAAAATATTTCTGTAAAATGTGTGTGACGTTTATAATAAAATAATGTGTCAACCCAAATAGAAATATCTAAAGTTTAATGTCATGTACGCTGTCTAATATAATTATTTTTAGTGATTAAACGTATTGTTACTCGCCATTTGCGTCGATTGAATAAAGATTCCTGTTTTTGAATTTATATTGGCGGATTAATCTTTTTTGATAATTATTTTTGCTCACTATCTACTACTTTTCTTTTAAATGTAACTAAAATACGTTAGATTAGATAAACTGTAGATAATTGAGGAGATAAACGCTTCGTTTTTTGCAAAAATTTGAAACAATTTACGTTGTATCATAAAACTTTTAAAGACCTAAAGAGTGTGGAGAAAACATTCGCTATATATAATCACTGTGCTATTTCGTTAATACTACTTCGATCAGATTCATTGGCAATAAAACGATTATTTGTTATTATAAATCTCTTGAAATTATTACGTCTTAAAATTATTTTTTAAGTATCATTTTGAAGTATCATATAAATCCAAAATCGTAAAATAAAAATTTATTTGGCAGTTTGGCAATTCCAGTAATTAAATATTTTAGCGAAACAAAAAATATTTTTGCGGTATTTGTCGAGAAGATGTACGAAAAGTGAGTGACAAACGTTTAAGGAAGCAATCAGAAGTAACTTGACACCTATTTCGAGTGGTGTGTTCTTTACAAGCTCGTCTACGCGTGATGGGAATCGCGACGTAGGAAAGGGCGTGGTCCGTTCTATCTTTCTGTTTCAGAGCACGATCCTGCATCGGTTTCAAATGCAGACTATGAATAGCTTTCGGCAATCGATGCGGGACTCATTGCAAATCACTACATAACAAATTGACGTGTTTAACAAGCTTATTGTTAAACACGTTTATTTATTTATGGACCGCTCTGTCAGCAGAGTCAAAATGTCTAACAGTTATCAATGAAATTAGCCGACGGTCATATTGTTGCCAATAGCCGTAGATTTAGTTACAAGCACGAATCCGTCAACTCTACATAATAAATTTTACGGTGCTATCGATTCAGTTACTTGTATCGGAAAATATAGCTTCCTCCAATATTAAGGTTACTGTGCTTTCGATCTCATTTTATCTATGTACAATATATGAAGAAAACCTTTTAAAACTTTTCTTAAACGAGCATGTTTCTAAAGACATTATCCTTATATATATATTTTCCTTATAGCATTACGTGTTATGACAAATATGTAAAAGAGAAATATACTTACTAATTTATTTAATTTACTTAATACAAAAAATGTATTAAATAAAAATAAATTAAAATTAAAAAGAACTCTGTTCAATAAATAAAAATTTATATTTAAACATTTGATGGAATTTATAAAAAATTACTCTTTAATTTCAAAATAACTAATAACTCTTTTACCAATTTTCTTGTTCTCCATATTACAGACAGAATCAAGAATAAATGATTTTTCAATTTACATTTGTTTCCTTCGTTTCATATACCTTATTTACAAAACGTTATTTATTTGTTCTATATGTACCGTAAAACATATTATTAAAATACTTTTACGAATATTCGAATATAAAATTAACAAAATATATTTATCATTAAATTAGTACCAAAATTTTCTCTAAAAATTATATAATAATAATAAAAGTCATAGCAAGTGTACATCATGAATCAAAGACAAGGTTACACGATAGAAAGTCCGATTACCACAACGATAATTAATACACATAGTTAAAATTCCAGAAAAACTCGCTTGCAATTATGCATAAAATTATCATAAGCCATATTAATTAATTTCCCAATTAACCCAGATTTGCATATTAAAATATTTAATATGCAATTTGCTATTTTTAGTAAAAATATGTTACAAGTTCAATATGCAAAATATACATAATAATATGGTACTGTGTGTACGTGCGCGTATACATATATGAGTATGTATGTAAAATACAGTAATTCTTCTGTGGCTTTTATATATGTATAAAAATTATTTATATTCAGAAAGAGGCATTGAAATTAATTTCAAGTGTAAACGTCTCAAAAGTCTTTAAACCATTTCTTATAAATTTAATTTCTTCGTTCTAGATAATTTCAATTTTATAATCTCTGCGAAGAAAAATTTCCATTTATTTCAACGAGACATTAGAGCAAAATTTATCAATTGCTTTTTTTTTCAACGACCGACGATAACATCCAAGCTCTACTTAGACTGTTCATACTTTAATTTCCAGATAGTGAACCTCAGCGGAGAAAGAGAGCGTATATTAATTTAAACATAATCCTCAAAAAGATAAAAACGAGTTGCAAAGAGCGATTTCATTACCAGAAAGAATCGTAGAAAAGCGAAAGAAGATAGCGTCGTCTTCATTCACGAGATGTAGCTGCATTTTGATTGCAAAACTGAGACGTCGGAAAACAGAAAATAACGGGTTAAATTTGAAACCGGGAAGGAAAATTCTTTTCGTAAAAAATGACGTATTTAAATGTCTTAAAACAGAGTAACGTCTATCCGCATTATAGAAAAAATAAAATTTAATGAAATATCAAAGATATAATATGTGAGTGACGAAAGAAGATGTCGAAGTTATACAACGTTGCACTGAATATGCATAATACGTAATATGAAAATGATGAAAATTACCGCGTACAATTTGTGCGAGAGAAAGATCATAAAAATGAACAAGATGCGAAGAATGAATGCGCATTCACACGAATGCTCAAGAAAAATTTGAAGATGTATTACCACGAGGCACAATAACAGAGATACATCCTTAGTAACGTTTTTCTGAAATATATCAGACAAAATTAAATTATGTTGAGATACTTGCATCTTCTCGAAGTTTTTCATGCGAAATATTATTCTTTGATAAAAATTTGAATTAAAGATTAAAGATACTTTCAACTATAGTTGATCATGATTATTAATTTATTAAACTGATATGAGCTGTATACATGTGAGCAAATAAGCAATAATAAAACGTATAGAATATACACAGAGAAATATTCGAATTCATTATAGACCTATCTTCATCCGCCATATGACGTACGTGTCTGTACCTATTATATATACGCAACCGAATCGCGTGCAATGCATCTTCACGACTTGCATTCCGCATCGCTGGCATGTTGTGTATCCACGAGATAACGAGTTTCAACGAACGAAATACTTTAAACATGTGACTCAACGAATAATTTCTGCCACAAATAAATACTCTACCCCAATCTCTCCGAATTCGTCACATGTCACTATTATTTGTTTGCACAGCTGTCGTTATGAGTATGCGAATAAAAAACATTTATGCACAAACAAATATTGTTGTTCTCTCGGAGATAGAAAAGTCTATCCTTGCGAGTAGCGCAAATTTATTACTTAATAAAAAATACTTAATGAAAAATACTTAATGAGAATATATCAAAAACATTTAGATTAATTGTTTTATTTAAATTAAGTATATAGTTTTAATTAAATGTGTGTGTAAAGTAAAATAACTCAGATAATAACATCAGTTATTATTTCAATAAAAAAGAGATAATGCTAAATTAATTTAAAGTTTTAATTCAAATTAAAACTTATTTCGAATTTCAAAGTTAATTCATTTTAAATCGATCAAACCCAATTAAAATGCATACTTTTATTAACATTTAAGTTACTTATATTCTTTAAAAAAAATATATAATTTTTTGTAAAAACATAGAAATATATAATGTATATATAAGTTGTAAATAAAAATGTTATATATACAATATACATAATTTCGTTTCTGTACAATTAAAGATCTGAAATTATAAATTTATTTTAGAAATTATTTTCGATTTATATTTTGTAAGTAATTCAGGAAATCATTACGTCATCTGCGTGTGAGTCAAATAAAATCGTCAAATCCTCTTTGTTGGATGTCATTAGGTCCATGAAAGGCCGCGGGTATTAACGTAAATCACAATAACCACAAGTCCACCATCGACACTTACAATCCCAACTGAATAGCATACCCTAAAAGCAGAAGAGCATCGCTTTGCGACCCTGCGCGATTTACGAGGGAACAGGCGACCACGAACTCGCCGCATTTTCCAATCCCGCGCGGACGTCAAACTTTAATGAAGTTTGCCGAGCCTCCAGTCACGTACGATTTACAGAAGATCATGACACGCCACGATTTCTGACTATCCTTATAACCGCTCCGGATCGAAATATGTACGCTGTTCTGCTATAGCGGCAGGCGTGTTTATATGGTGACACATGCAAACATCGCCGCAAAGATATTGCCCGAGGATGAAAAGCTCTTTGCTTCGTGAGAACGTTTCTACGATCCTTTCTAGCTTGTCTCCACTAAAACGATCGCCGATTTGACGATACCATTTGCACAGCCTTGCGCCACTGCCGTTGAAAAATTCTTATGCTGTACATTATCAAGATGTCTCAAGATGTCTTTCTAAATTTCAAAGCATCGTCTGATACTGCACAATGTGAAATGTTACACTGAAGTATTACAGATTTTATATTCTTAACTTTTCTAATACTTAATTTTTGAAATTTTAAGATGACAAAATTCTTAAACTCGTACTTTCTTGGAATCACATGCACATGAACATTTCGAGACTTTAGACTTACAGACAGGTATTTATTATATTTACGAACATATAATCTTTAGATTTCAAAAACTCGAATATTAAGTTTCTTTGTAAAATAAAATTATTGAATAAAATAAATGCTGCAATAAAGTCAATGTAACGAAAATTTTCATGTTATTGATAAATTAATTTATTATGCAATTACTATAACTTCTTATCCTTATTTCTTATTTTTTTTCTTTTTCTTATTTATTTTTACTGTAATTTTTCCATATTTTAAGTATTTTTGTATAATCAAGAGACACGGCAGTCACGGTCTCGCGCCAAGTACACGCGCAGCGCGAGACCGTCGTGACTCTTTTACGCGAACACACGAGTTGCAAGTACCCGAGATTTTGAGATCTCAATAACAAATGAACGGATCAAGTTCTAAGTAGGCTTGATCGATAGCTTGGTATACTTTACTGAAAACGGAAGGAATTTAAAAAGTACTATGTTTTTTCTTTTCTTCAACTAACTTTAGCGTATATATATATATATATATATATATATATATATATATAGCTTTATTTTTCCAATTAACATCGAAAAATCGAACTCTTTTCTAAGTTAACAAACGAACCTCCAATCGGCAATAAAAGAAATGAAGCAAATCTATTACGCTCGAGACTAAGACTAATGGTGAGCAATGGTTGGCTTTAATGACGGTTAATTATCTCTTCAATTATGTGTTCACATTATTCGTATTATACTCAGTAGATTGATTAAACAAATTCTAGAAATACACGAGAAAATTGCTCTAAAAATTTCATAACTAATGGTACGGAATTACAAGTCATAAATATTATGGCGCAGACTTCATTACATTTGAGCAACGAGAAATTTCTAATTAAAAAAAAAGCAAATAATTCTATTATATCACACGTGCGTGGAAAGTGGCCCATTCCGCGCGCGCCATCTGTACGACAAATAGCCAATTCCCCACGCGAGAAATTCCCCACTCGAACCCGTGCGGGAATGAGATATTCCCGCACGGTCTCGAGTGAGAAATCTCTCGCGCGTGCGAAATCGGCCATCCGTCGCACAGATGGCGCGTGCACAATAGGCCACTTTCCACGCACTTTGTAATATAAAATAGGGTGTGTAACACGTGCGGGTTGAGAATTGGACACTCGTGCGGGTGAACGCACTCGCCTTCGGCTCGTGCGTCCACTCCGCACTCGTGTCCAATTCTCAACTTCCCGCACTTGTTACACAAATAACTATTAATATTGTTGTTTCAAAACTATTTGCGTACATGACTCTCGCATATGTTATTCGTATATTTTCTCACAATTATTATAATTAAAGAATAATTATATATTTATATCACATAATTATTGTAATCGTAATAATTGTTGCGAGTTGCCTCGTATTATAATTGTATAATACTCCTACAATAACTGAAATTTCTCATGCTATTTTAAAAGGAACCACCGTGCTAGAATAGTAAATCACTCGAATAATAAAACATTCAAATAGCGAATGCTCGGATAATGGAGACCGTGATGTACCTTTCTCTCCTGATGCCACCTACATTCGAAACAGATTCCAACGGCGAGAATGTCGAGTGCGTTTTCAATAAATTATATAAAAGCCGCTTTTTGTTTTCCTAATATATTGGCTGCTGTCTAAATGCGTCAGGTCAAAGAATAAAATTCGGTTACGGAAATGTGAAATCATATACGTCAGTGAGTAACATTGGTGAACTCGTACTTGTTAACACATAATACTGTGTCAGGTATATTTGGAACTACCGATCATGCACAATAATAAGAAATGGTGTTTGCAACTATATTATCACAATTCGTAAAAATTCGTGTTAATTTAATAGTCCATGGCCCATCACATTAGTTACCTGTCTAATGGTTAAGTAATGGATAATTGACCTGATTCGATGATACTGCAAATACAAATCAAAATTAAATTCGAACATACTGCAATGGCATAAATAATATATCGCAATTAATCGTTTCCCCGATATTTTTCAGATTTTTAGATTTGTGAGAGTCTGGGGAAATTGGGCGCACTCTCTGTTTTTATGTTACCGCACATGATATTTATCAAACGGTTTTATGAGCATTTGTTCGTTTTTTGTTTCTTTTCTGTTGTGAAGAATTGGTAGTTATTTATTTTATGATAATTTAACAAGTTTCTTAACAATTCTTTATGTAATTTCATAGTTTGTTAGATTATTAAGATTATATCACTTCTTTTATTGTTAATTAATTTTAATGTGTATTAATAAAGTTATTCCCATTATTTAGTTATCTAATATCTTATTTTACTTAAGTTAGATTTTACAGTATTTGAACAGTGCGATAGAAATTAATATAATTAATGTAAATGACAGTTTTTGCTACTTCTTGAAATTATGTTTTCCGATAACAATATAGCAGAAAGTTGAATTGAGAGACAATAAAATCTACATATCGTTGTACATATGTGTTGTACATATCTACATTATAGATATGTACAACACATTATGTACAACACATTAAGTTCTTAAAAAATTCGATAAACCCGTAAATAGTTTGCAAGTTTTTCTTTCTTATTGATCGATTATTTGCTCTCTTTCAAATATTTTCTTTTGACAATAATTCCAGTTTTCCTGCTATCTACGGACAATTCTCGATAATTAGTAAAACAGAAAATAAACCAAAACTCAGAACTATAGATGCTAAATAAAAAAAAAACGGGCTGCATCAGTAGTAATTTCTTAAGTCGCTAGTTTACAATATATTTACAATTGTGCCGTTGTTCATGGATTTATTCACTAACTTTTAATCGGACTCAGTTCACGTCTAAGCGAAGGAAAATGGAAATTGTTCTCATTAATTAACTACGGTCACGAGATAAGTGAAAACAAATATTTAAACTGGGGAACAGCGTACGCGCGATGATGAAAGAGAAGAAACGTATCCAGTGCGAATAATAAATAGCTACTTAGAATTCCTACCAGCCAAATCTGCAGATGAGCGAAGAGGATGTAAATGACATCTGTTATATGTAACCTAGTTGCTTGAAATAAATGCCTTTAGGCGCTATAACTCTGAAAGTTATGTTAACCCTTATCCGAGCAAGTTATTTTTCAGAAGCAAGTGGATCCCATTATTCTTTTCTTAGAAAAGCTTATGTCGAGGATGTCGAACATAGCACAAATTTAAATTTGATAAAAAAAAACTTAAATCCTCGAAACTTTCTTATTCCTTCGGCAATGTTCAAAGTAAAATTTCCATATTTTACTATTGTCTATTACAATGACGAGTAAAAACCTGAAAATTTGTAATAAACAATTTGTTAAAGAATAACTTAAAATTATAACGCATAATTTTAATAAGATATTTCCAGTCACATGAGAGATGCCTTTATTTGTTTATTATAATTATTTAAAAATTAAATTTTAATTATTGTTAGTGAAGTTTAAATTATTGTCAAAGTTGCATATCCGATAGATTTATTATATGTACAATGGGTACTGGTGATCATCGTGTACTTATCCTATTGGTCTCTGTTTTACCTCTCGGCTCGTGTAAAGCAGCAAGTATTGCGGACCTTGTTGACCAATCGCCTATGTATAACGGACCGATTATAGTAAGCGCTGTATTTGGTATCGAGTTTGTTATCCCAATAAGTACTTAGTAGGATTAAAGCTTCTAATCGCTTCAGTTCACCTGCTTGTTTGTTATCTCCTCGTATTAGCGCGATGTTTCGATAATCTCGGGATTTAAACCCAGCAGTTATACCCATAACTTCATTTAAAACAAAACGAGCTTGTTAATAGAATGTTTTATTTCCTTGTTTTTATTGTATTGTACTAACCACTATCGCTCGATTCTAACGACTGTAAATTGGTATTTTAACTAGTGTTACGTATAGATAGATACGAAAGTACGTTTAACATAAATTTTGGAGCATATATTTCTGCATAATAGTTTATAAAAAAAGAAAATAAAAATATTCGAGAACCTTTCTTTAATACAATAGTCTAAATAAAATACTATTTAGTAGCTGAATAACATATTATGCACGTTATATTATATTTCTCGAATTTTATATATTCATACTTTTTAATATCAATAATCACGATATGTGAAAATACATAAAATGTTTCGCTTAAAATACTCCCGAACTCGTTATATGCTACACTCTTTTATTCTTTTTCTAGCCATCACATGGTTTCTATCAAGTTCTTTTTTATCTCGTGGTAAAATTCGATACATCACGAGAGATTGCGAGTCACCAATGAATCAGTACGAAAAGTTCTCGATTGACATTTTCGGAAACGTACATTTGAAACGAGAAAACCAATCAATGTAATCGACGACGGAACGGTTAAATTGGAATTCCAGCATACTTTTCTATTAGTTCTCGCGTGAGTCCTTCGAGTTTTAAGTGGCATGGGAAATATTGCTCGGAATTTCGTCGTTGTCATCCAATAGAAGAACGAAAGTGCCAACAAACGTATTCTAATAACGCTTTTGTGCAACCTCCAGAGAGATGCAACTCAAAAGAGAAACTATTTACATCAGTAGACGTCATTGTTTACGAATTCTGAAAAGTCTTGCAAGCTTTGCTGCATTTTATTTTTGACAGTAACCAAAATTGTCCTAAACAGTGAGAAACAATATATCACCTATATATATATCTCTCTCAGAATATAAATATTCTTAATAGTACGCGTAATATTTTATATGACGGTAATTATAGTGTGTAAATTAATTCGTCAGAGTGCTCTCAAGTATTTCAAAAGGTAAAAGATGCGTTGCCAGCAATATACACGCGTGGATTTTCATCGTCGTAACATCGTAACATCCGCGAAAAAAGGTGAGAACGCTGCCGGAAATGATCTCTTCTACGACGCGCTAATGACTCTACCACTCTCATCTTTTAGCGTCACGACGACGGCGCGGCGGTAATGTGCGCGAGAGACGCCGACACTTCGTGGCCAGCGTTGTTCGCGTTATGAAAGCCGGCATTGTATCGTATTTATTAAACATATACGAGGAATAGGTATATATGACAACATACGCGATGTATACGCGAAGCACACACCATATCTTGACGGAGAAATCTCGCTATGATACTGATGTTCCGTTGCTTTATTTCTTTATGTTAGAGTTTTGATGCTACTTTTGCTATTAACATTATTATGTTTTTTTCTTTAATCCAACTAACTCTCACGCCAAAATAAATCACATTTAAACTATGAATACAACAAAAGAACGTTGTACAAAGCCATTAAGCCATGACTATGACCAATTAAAACAATTTTAATTCTCTAATAACATACGTATAATTAAAAAAATAATTTGAAGATTATTGTAAGTCTACTTATAAATTACAAATGTTCTATTTTATGATCTATATATTCATGACAATATTGCAACTATTTAGAAAAAGATACAAAAAAAAGAAAAAAATATAATATTATATTGTACTATAATATTATGATGTACTAGTAAATAACAAAACTTGCCTTAAACAATTTACCATAAATGTTACTCACGTAATATTTCGTATTATAAATTTAATACAAAATATTATCAGAATCACTAACGATAACATAACAAATATACATTACAAATCGCAAGTAAAAGTGATTAAATAAAATTTAGTGATTCTATATATAGTCAAATAAATACAAACTTTAAAGTAAAACATTCCAGATTGAAGAAATTTAGAATCAGAAACTATTGTTATGAAATACGGAAATATATGTAAAGATAAATATCTATAATATATTTGTATTTTTTGCATATTTCTTGCACTACAAAAATATGCAAAATAAAACTTAATAAACTTTAATGTATTTCACAAAATAAAAACATGATAACAAAGTATTGTAATTAAGATAGACGGATCGACCGCAAAGTTCTTTTCTAGAACAGAACGTCCTGATTTTTCAACTGACAGCAAACACTTATGGTGACAGGGACTTAATTAAAATAATTATTAGCGGGATAGACCAGAGCGTCACCACCATCCTAGGACGGAATTGCGTGGCAATTTCCTTTGTGGACTAAAGGGTAAAGTTCAAAAGGAGTCCATCAAAAGGAAGCCTGTCGAAGACGAATTTCAAAGATGTCGCGAAAGTGGAGCTTAAATCATGTCGAACGGAGAAGTTGAGCTACGAGGGCAACTATCTATATCTATATCTATATCTATATCTTATTTTATCCTAATTCAACTTGAACGATATCTTGAATGATTCAGGACGCATCTCTACATGCATGCCTTTGTTAGCAATTTTCCTCTTTACTGTTTATACTAATATATTATTGATACGTACTAATATATTATTATAACAGTATTTATGCCATCAATATAAAAATTTATGAAATATTTATAAGTATGCCATAAAACACGCATAAACATTTTATTTTAAAAACAAAATTATAAATTCAAATGGAATAATTAAAACCGTCAGTTTAAATAGATTAACTTTTTTAATGTTCAAATTAATAATAACTGTTAATGTTAATTAAAAATTAAAACTATTTATTATAAAGCAAATTGTTGAAAATGATAAACGTTCTTATATTTAGTCGATATAATAAAATTATTTTAATTGATCTTATATTTTTTCTCTCGAAAATATTACATTGCAAATAACGCTCTTGTGTATTACTATTTATTTAGTATTGTTATTATTTACTAGCATTTTTGCATTGATAACAAATATCAATATGACAACTCTATTGCAAGTTAATATAAAACAAACGCGTTTAAAAAATATTGAAATTACAATAATAAACAAATCGTCTAGTCTCCATAAATCATTTACAGCATTTTACAAGTATTTTCATGCTTCTGTAATTTGAGCAGTGAATATATCTACGATTAAATAAAATTTGTTCAGATTTGATAAAAAATCTATAGATATTAAAATATTTTTGGCTAACTCTTCAAAATTATTCCACAAATAGAAAAGTGATTGCAAACTGCTGACAAGTTTAGCCTACGTAAGTTGAGCCCCAATTCCAACTTTCAACGCTCATTGTCAGAAAAGAAAAAATCTCAAGTTTCTTGGAGGTATGAAATGCGGAAAATGTGGCGTCAGCGAAAACCCATGTTTTTCTACCACAAAACCACTGTTCTAAAGCGAAATGATCAGAGACGTTAAAATATCTTATATAAAATGCTTATAAAAATAAAACTAATTGTCATAAAATTTCCTGATCTTCGTGTAATTCTTGCAAACGTTTAATAATTATAATAGCTTGATTTAAATAATATTTAATTTAAAATAATTAGGAAATTCAAATTAATATAACTTTTATTTATAACTTAATTTTTCTTTTGTAATTACCTTCAGTTTTTAATATTTTCAAAAGTAGATTTCAAAAGTAGACAAATTTTATCTTTATATGTAATTTTTGGAAGTTTACTCATAACTTATTCAGCCTTCTATCTCTTTCAAAATATATTCTTTCGCGGTTGATGCTTTACTCTCAATGCCGTTTCCACTTCTGGAAGCATGATCCTGATATGCGCTTTTTGGAATCGCATAAGTCTGCTGTAAACCTTCTTTGATGTCTTCAAGTGTCGAATTTTTTTGGCCTTTCAACGTGAATTTCGTTTTAAAAAAAGAAAAGGTTCGCAAAGCCATATCGAGAAATTGTCAGAAGAAAAAGACCTGAACTGTAGAAAGATAATTCATGATTCCTTCACCACGACAACGCACAGGCATAGGCATCGCTACTGATTCATCACTTCTGCACCAAACAAAGATAATTATGCTTCTTCAGCCTTTTTCCTTACTCTTATGATCTGGCCCTCGCAAGCTTTCTTTTTTCAAAATAAAATCTACATTAAAAAACAAAAGGGTTCGACATTTGAAAACATCGTCAAGAAAAATTTGCAGACAGATTTATGCGCGATACCAAAAAAACGCGTATGAGGACTGCTTCCAGAAGTGAAAACGGCGTTGAAAGTGATGTATCAACCAAGAAGGAACATATTTTGAAAGAGATAGAGTTGAATAAGTTGTAAGTAGACCTCCGAAAATTATACAGATAAAATCTGGAAACTTTTTGAACAAACCTCGTATAATACTTAATTTAATAATATGTTATCTTAATTAAAGTTTTGAAGATTACGTGACAAGAGCTCTTGAGTTTAAAAGGAAATAAGCTTAAGATCGTCGGAAATGATTAATGAGAGGAATTATTAAAAGAACGTTTCCTTCGACAGAAAATGATTATTGAAGGGTATGAAATATACCCTTACTTGCTATCGACGCTTTCATTTGAAAAACTAAGCTTTATTTGGAATGAGATATAGAGAACACTTTTTTGGCTTTTTTAGTATTAGATTTGTTATTAAATTCTTAAGAGGTAAAATATAACAGATAATCTTTTTTATTGTTCTCTTTTTCTGAGTTTTATAAATTATTTATAAATTATTTTTAATTAATTTGTATTAATGAAATAAAAATTCAATTCAATTCAGTATTTTATAATTTTTATATTAATTATGTTAAAAATAAATAATTTATTTTAAAACTAAGATATAAAAAAATAAAGGTATTAATATTATTATGTATTTACAATTATCTTTATAATTATTAATGTTACACTAAATGTAATTAATATGCATGAAAAAGTATTTATATGTTTAATTAAAGATGACAAATTAAACTTCAAGTTTTGTTTTAAAATATAATTTCATCATTAAAATATTTTATATTTATGATTACATTTTGAATATTTTATTTTGTAATATGAAAGAGAAGTAGAATATATTGATTTCGTTCATTATATTACCTAAAATATTTTATTGTACGATACAATGCAAAACGTAAAAAGAGATATATTATCGCTTTCCATTCTTTCGCGTTTTTCACAATACGAAAAAACGTCGTGACGTTTGTGCACGATTTTTCACGATGGCTCTACGAGTTTTACTCGAAGAGAAGAAAGATTAATTATTGTCAGCTTTAGTGATGGCAACATGCATTCTCAACATGTCGAAGGATGAGTCCACATATGCCAAGTAAGCAAAGGTACACCGGCTGTTGCCTGTTATTCCCATTAATCTCGATTAGTCGGTAGATCAAGCATGCATTTCCTGTCGTGCATGAGAAAGAAGAAAAAAAAGAGAGGGAAAAGTTAGGATTGGGAGCGGAGGATGTACAGAACAAGCGGATATCCGACTCGCCGTGGGGATCGCCTGGGAAATCCAATTGTGGTCAGCGGAATCGGTCGGAAATGTATCGAATGTAGAATCGAAATATCGAACGCCAAGTATATCCCAGTTTCTCTTTTGTGATTACGTTCAGTTTTTGCTAGTCCATCTATTGTACTTCGAACGTCCATAAATGCGAGATCATCCTCACGTGTTTTTTGCAATTTTTTCTTGCGTTGAATTATGACCAGCAATCTTCTTCGAAAATGAATGTATGAAAGTAGGAAAAAATTGTTCGTTTATTCGGTAATCCTATAAAATTAACGTGTTGGATATTGCGTTTCATTAGTACATGCATCTTCCATTTTTATACTCGCTCGTATTATTTATCGCGCAGAAAACACAGAATAAAATTGAACAATGTTTTCCATCTCAATAAAAATCAAGAAATTTAAAGTGTTAGAAATGTGTAATTCAAGATTCTTATCATATCCTGTATTAGTGCAATGCTGTTAAAGTCTAATACTTAATATTAAAAGATAATTATACAATATGCAGTATGCGATGTTGCTGAACAATTCTATTGAGAAAATACAATTCCTTGCAATTGCAGTGTATTCTAAAGTGCCTTGTCAATTCTTTTTACTATGGCAATCAATCTTAAAAGAACTGGGTAGAAAATTTCGGATCCATTAAGAGCCAAGAAGCTCGTGCAACTCAAAAGACTTTTTTCTTCTTTATCTATCGCACTACTTCGTGTTCCACTTCACACTTTCAATTTCGACTCACGTCCCGTAGCAAGAATTTCTATCTTTCAAGAGTACTTCTGCGCTATTTTCCATTAACACCGCCATGACGATCACCGGTGACCGACATTCAGCTTTCCCTTTACGTCTTGTCGATCATCAGTGACCGTCATAGGGCGTCAGTCAAATAAATATGTCAAATAAATATTTTTGTACAATTCCTATAAATTTACTACTATCAATTAAATGTGTTATTGTTCTTTTTAGTATAATAAAATATTTCAATTGACGTGAATAAGAAGTTACGTAAAATACGCTTGGCCGTGAATGTGATTAAGTTGTATTTTCTGCTGCGTCTATTATTATTTGCTTTATTCGCCTCGTCGCAAGGACACATACTTCAAGACTTGCGAGTCCGAGTTTACTCAATTTCGTAACGTTGTGTCAATTAATACAATGAACAGTCGACCTTTCTATGAGCTTCATTCTAATTCGGTGTTTGTCGAAAGTTTCGACAAACACTGATGATCTGAAAGACTTAATCTCCGCCGTCAGCGAGTTCTGGCAACTTTGTAACAGTAGCCGGAAACATTATGAATATCATAAATGTGATGAAATTACATTGATGCACAGTGAAGTTAAAGAATGAAAGTTTACGAGTAACTGCATACAGAAAAAAAATTACGCAAATCTGTTATATTCTATAATTAACTTGTCACCTACTTTCACTTTTTATGCCAAATTAAACAGCTTACTATAAATGTATTGTAATGTACTTTATATATTCCTCCCTGTGACATTCCATAACTCTCCAAATGATAATTCAAAGCAATTTTCTCGAACTAAGACATATTTCATCATTTTTTAATTCTAAATTTTTCAAGATTAAATTATTCATATACCAAGAGAATATGTAACCGTATAACGTACAGAACATATTTTGTAAAAGAAGTTTTTTTAAAAGAACTCTTTAATTTACATATTATAAAATATTTTTATAGGAAGATAACTATGTTTTTTTCTTGTGCTAGCACGTAAGGTGGCGAGACTTTCCTCGTACACGCATATTTTTTAAAATATATATTTTATGTAAACATGGATAGTTCGCGCACTATGGTGTCGAGCACTGACGCGGTGGAAAACCTTTGACGTAACAATGCCGAGGGATGATGTTATCTCGGGAATGCTGCAATTCTCTCGACTTCTAAGGATCACTGAACTTCCTCTCTGTAACATTGTAATTGTACTCCGTTGCGCAACAACAAGAATTCGCGGCAGTAGATGCGACAGCAAAGTTGCGACAATCTGTTCCACGCGAATTATTTTGCACTGCTCGCAATGGCTTCTTTAAAGCTTCCGATTGTTCGACGCACACAATGTCCGTCTAACAAAGCGGCTTTGAATGGCATGGTCGATTCGATGTAACTACAAAACAATTATTTCCGTACGAATTCCTACCTGTTCACCTAATACTTTAATAAGCAAACAAACGTTGCATAAGAGTCTCTTTCGCTTTGAAAAATATACAATAATTCCGCGACAATTTAACTACAATCGATTTGGAGCAATCTTTTTCCTTTACCGAACCGTGAAGCAGAACCATGGAATAAATCTCATTACAAGAACTCATCGCGAGCCATTAAAGACATTTTTGCGATTCCTGCGTTAGCTAATATTAATGTTGTATCTCGAGCGTTTCTCTTTTCTTTCTTCATTTCATCGCATAGTATCCAACTCTCGGTATATTACAAAGAACTATTTTTAATTAACAACCGTTCCAAGCATTCCCTTTGATCTCTAGTTCATCGATACGATTTTAACGATAAAAGCTATTGTGATTGGTTAACTTAAGATAAAGTTGTATAAAACGAGATCTTTTTTTAGACTCTTAATTAAGAAATCTAATAATTTTCTTTGACCTGCATACTACGCTTCAATTTAACGCTAAAGTAATTAAATACAGTGTCGTAATGCGTTGTTTGTTATACACGGAGAAAATTTTATATTAAATTTTACTATGCTGCCGCATCAACTGCGGACCATCAAGACGCATAAGTTTAAATGCTATAATTATAGCATTGAATGCTATGGACATAGCATTAAAGGCTATAATTATAGCATTGAATGCTATGGACATAGCATTAAATGCTATAATTATAGCATTAAATGCTATGGACATAGCATTTAAACTTATGCGTCTTGATGGTCCGCAGTTGGTGCGGCAGCATTGTAAAATTTAATATAAAATTTTCTCCGTGTATAATATATTCACCAACAAATATTATAATTAAATTCTTGCGTTTTAGTGCGGACATATTAATTACCGTTGTGTAATAGAACCGCGTTTATGCTAAAGATAAATCTTCTTATTTAAATAGTCATAAAAATCTAATTATAAAAAATTTCACCTCTTTATCGCTATTCCATTATTGTCTATTGCTTTAAATTTAAAAAATTTAAGAACTATAAATCAAGATCTAGATTTAATCATTTTATTACGAACGTATTAATAAAACACATCAGTAGGTATAACATCAGGAACACAAATTGGCGGCAAATGCGAAAATTTGTCGAAAGTCATCGCTTTATCCAAAAGTTTTAAGCACGTCTTTACGATTTAAACTTTTTTGTCATTGCTCATTACACCACACGATTTCAGCTTTTAAAAAGTTTTATAAGCGCTTCGGCCAGTTTGCTTCGAAAACGTTGTTTAGTAAAAAAAGTCTATCAAGATATTTGATATATTCATTATTTCAATTTATCGCAGCTAACTTGCAAATAATTTTAATATTTATATTTACAACAGAAATGTAAATATAATTAATAATATTAAATAAAGACAGAGATATGTTGCATATAATAAAGGTATAATAAAAATCAGTAATTTTTTATTATATTAATTTTTGTAATCAATAATGAGAAAACCAACTCTAATAAATTCATTTAAAAACTGTCAAACTTATTGTTTACAAAATAAAATATTGTTTCTAATTTAAAAAAGTTAAATAGTATATTATGCACCAAGGGGCGAAAGTAGCGTTTTTCAGATGAGTGTGAAGTTTGCCTTCGGCTCGGGCGGCAAATCACACGAGTCTGAAAAAGCTTTCGCCCCGAGGTACACACGATATTTTTCACAATACCTTTACGGAAAGTAAAGTTCGACTTCCATGCCTAGAGAGAGGCGAGAGTGGTCAATTTCAAGCCAGGGCTTACTTTCCTCCCTAGGGCGGAAAGTGGTTACTCTTCTCCCTAGGGCGGAAAGTGATTACTTTCCACCCGCTAAACAGGGAGGAAAGTAACAACTTTACCTCCTCCCTAGGGAGGAAAGTGGTTACTTTCCGCCCGCTATGCCGCCCTGGCGTGAAATTGGCCGCTTTCGCCCCTCTCTATACAGGCATGGAAAGTCGAACTTTCCGTGGAGGTGTTGTAAAAACTATTTTAAAGCAATAGTATTTTCTCTAAAAAAAAAAGTCTAGTAAAAATGAGAAAAACCATTCAAAGACAATATTTCTTTGGAAATATATCTATACACGGAAAGAACGATTTTGCTGAAGTTTCTAAAACTTTAGCTAGATATATATACAAATCTGAAAATAATTTTGTTGCACCATCAAAATAATTATGTAGAACACTCAAACTAATTGCTAAAATGTCAAAATTTTTTACAGCATTATCATCATACTTCAGCAACCTACTTAATGGTGCAACAAAATTATTTTCAGATTTGTATTTATAGCTAAATTTTTAAATACTTTAGCAAAACCATTCTTTCCGTGTACATAAATGTACTTTTGTCAGATAAATGAATGAGATGCGGATCGACAGCTGTTGAGTGAATACAGTCAATATCCCGATTGCTACTACATAAAAGCGTCAATGATTGGTAAACTAGCTTTAAATTATACATTCGTGCGCACTGTCGCGCACAACACCGGGTAACCGTTGTGCTGGCGACAGCAAATTCAACGTCACATGAAGCGAGTAATTTGATATTGTAACGCTGGATAACTATGCTACACGTATTTTACTCGCGGCGACGGCTGGAGATTTCCATACAAATTAGCGGACCCGCGGGCCACGTATCATAATCCGCAAATAATAAGCGGCTGTATTTGTGGTAATTCATATGATCGCCGTACTTTGTTGTACTTTGCGTCCGTATTTATTAGATTTATATTTTTAACTTTGTACCTTCAAATCTATTTAACATTTAATAAAATAATAAGACTTTTAAAATTATTAATAGCTTTTCTCTCTTCGTAAAACTATAACTATTTCCTTAGATTTCAAAAAAAATTAATTTTTTAAAAAGTGTTAATTTGTTACTTACTTTAGCGTAGTAATTCGATAATGATAGAACAGAATGCTGATAACGAAATTATTAGCCGAATTATGATTCATGAAATAATCATTTGCCAAAGTGTTTGTTACATTTTCTGTAAAATACTCTTTTCATATTTCGCATGTCTTTTTTTTACAATAAATTTTACAATCTACATGACATATTTCAAACCCAACTTGATTTAGTTTACGGTCATCTCGTACGTGATGTGCACATATTACGGCACAACGTCAACGAATTAATTTACTGCGACCGAGATAAGCTGTGAATGCGTCACGCAAAGCATAATCTCTATCACTAGCGTAGCGGAAGGTCTGTCTGCATGTATGCCGGAACCACTTGCGCGTATACGTGATCAACTTCGGATGTAGCGTTTATTATAATTAAGAACAACGAATATACTCGCTGCAATGCTTGCATGTGTGTCGTGGAATTAATTTGTTCATACGCGAGTTAATGATGTGTGTATAACATTCTCTGTGTAATAGTTACTCAAAATAGATGTATACGAAATTCCCCGAGCATTGTGCGCTACCTCGCAATTGTGGATCCATTGACGGGCATTTTATTTTCAAATAGCTAGATAATGTTTCAAATCAATTCAAGCTTTGTTATTGATATACTTTTGTTGTCATGTACAATATAGAATATATATTAGCAATCATCATATCCACATTTATTAAATAAATTATCATTACACTAGACATACGTTAATTGTCCGTAATAATCAATTATAATCATTTATAATAAGGTATTAAATTAGGCAATCAATAATGGTTAACCTAAACTAAATAAAAGTACAAATAATTTATTGGGTTCAGAATAAAGTAACGACAGTATTTTACGTATGTATTAATTTTGCTAATCAAAATTTACGAAACTGTTTTTTATGTCTATATAAATTGGCTTTATACATGTAAAAATATAAAAAAAAATTACACCATTACGGTAACAAAATTTTATATAATTTAAAAAGATATTATTTTAGTCTAAATATTTTAAAATAAAATTAAATTAAAATAATATAAATAAATTATTTATAAAATATGTATATGTTATTGTAATTTATCTCTCATATTTTAATAATATACTGTTCAAATGTTAAAATTAACTTTTGACGTTTGATTTCATTTTATTCTGAACTTCGCACGTGTCCGAGAATAAAGTTCTAAAATAACTGTTTTCATTGATAATCAATGCTCTATCGTTGGGTATTTAAATTAAACAGAATTAACATTCATTTACTTTGTTTAATATATCCGAAACATATATCTATATGCTAACAATTTACTTTTTGCATATATATGTTTTTGAGTATAAAATGCAGAATATAAAAGCACAGGATATAATATTTTAAATTTAATTATATTATTTAATTATGTCTCTTTGTAATTAAATGTGATAATTATTGTTCCTATAGTTAACTTATTGTTGTGATATTTGTGTTACATTATTTGTATCATATTAAACATTAAATCATAAATTAAAGAAGATATCCCCTTTGCTTTTGAGTTATGTTTTAGATTCCATAAGAAACATTATTCTCAGGTGTAACTCAGAAACGAGTAATGTATTGAGAAGGCGTATCGAGCGTTATAAATTCGACTGCCTTGGCGTTTATCGTGGGTGAAAATTTATTGAAGAATATTTTGTGGAGCTAAAAATAAATCGGCCAGTTACATCCCGGATTTACGCTGCGGAATATTTCGCCGCGGGCGATTATAAAGATATAAAATTTAATTCAATAGCTTCAATTTTTATCAAAACTCTCTTTGCAATGTACAGATTTGCAGTTAAAGTTTACGCATCATAAAAACACAATATTAGTTGTTTAATTTACAACGTGTCATTTATCGACGCTCTCTCAGATGTTCAATGTATTTAAATGCAACTATGCCCATATGTACAGGTGCAAACACACAGCGGAATTAGCTACAAAAGAGTACGCAAATTAATGGCAAATGGTCAGGCGAACAGTCTTGGTTACACATGCGCAGATTGAAACAACCCAATTAACTTCAAAACGTGATAAAAAAAAGGCGCGACGTACTTTACGATCAACGTGACACTATCCTGGAAGACTAAGTTTACTTTCCGCGCTAATTTATTGTAATTCGCTTAGCTTTCATTGACACTTCCTCATGACTCGATTTTACTGCAAGATTTTTCGTTGCAGCCGTTTAAAATGTATTCTTTGAGAATACATTTTAACAATAAAAAATAATAAATGGATGTATTACATCTATTTAACATATAATAACATTTTATGTAACATTATATATAAAAAAATGTATATATTTTTTTTATAACCTTCTTTAATCCTTTTCTTTAATGTAATTCCTCGATAGCCTTACATTATAGAGATAATTGTTATCAAATAAAATTGAAATTCTTTAATAAAAAAAATCTAATCCTTAAAAATCTCTCTATATACATATATATATATATATATATATATATATAATGTTGCGTTCTCAACTGAGAGAAAGCCAGCAAGACATCCTACAGTGATTTCCAACTGAGAGCATCGTCCACTTTCGTGTGCAAAAGTTCCTCGAACAAAAGGCAACCGTGTTGCGGCCCATTTTGCGTTATCGATCCGCCAAGTTCCCAAGCGCCATGATATAACATTTCCATCACGGTCCAACAATGTTCTCCATACACATTTGTAAACGTTATCGTCAAGTAGTTCTCACCGCCAGCACAAAACTCCACAACATGCGTATACGTACGTTATACATATCGTTGTAAAAGTCAAATAACGCGAAACACAAGAATTACCGTGAGTGTAAATCAGTTCGATTGTGATATTCAACCATAGTATTGTAACACGTCGGAGTGACACAATGTCAACCTGTAAAGTTACACACATTACCGATGTCAAGAACATGCGTGTATATCGCGCGTATGTCGACGACCGATCGCGAATTTAGACGAGAATGTAAATCGAATGTATAGATATATTCATTGCCTCGTGATTACACGGCGGATATCTGTGGTGCGGTAACAGCTACTACAGAGAAATTGTTATAATAAATGTTATGTCAAATTATTATATATTTTGTTGTTTAGATATTATACGTAATATGTGAATATTATTATATGAGCAAACAAGATTGTTAGTCTGTGCTAATAGAAATATTGAATCAAAGGGAAGGTATAAAGCGAGGTAAAGTAATAATGTACGGAAAGAACGGTTTTGCTAAAGTATCAAAAATTGAGCTAGATATAGCCCAGGTAGGAGAATAACGTCTAAAGACGTCTTAATGACGTCTAATGACGTCTATAGACGTCATTAAGTCGTTATTAAGACGTCATTTGACGTAGTCTCCTACTAGAGAAAAAGATCGATCCATCTAAGTAATTATATTAGACGTTCAAACTGGTTGCTAGAACATCAAAACTTTTTGCAACATTATTATCATGCTTAAAAGTCCTACATAATAATTAAGTCCTACAATAATTTTGGAGAGAAGATCCAACATAATTATTTTCAGATCTGTATCTAGCTTAATTTCTATATACTTTAGCAAAACCATTCTTTCCGTGTAGATATAAAGAAATAATAAATATGATAAATAATATAAATAATATCAAATAAAGTCTTTTGGATTGGAATTACTATTTTTTATAATATTTTATATTAATGTCATTTCGATTGTCTAAAAATTTTAAAACGTAGATATTTCTTAAGAATATATGTATATATTTACATTGAAATGGAAATAAGAAATATCATAAAAACTCAAGAAAGAATTTTTTATGTCTTTAAATATAATAGATTTGCTTTTATCACGAGCCACAGAATAACGTTAATCATTCTTTCACAAGATATAAATTTATGAGTATGACGTAACAATTTCGATACTATAAAATCGAATATCTTCAAAAATTTAGAAAGTGACTTATAAGAAATATCGATCAAATGGAGAGTGCATGAATTGTTTATTGCAAACACTTTCGACATGCACCGTGCAATCCCCAGAGATAAGTTTCTTCTAACTTCTGTTACACAGATCCTGCTAGCTTAAACGTGCGGAACGGTAAGATCCATTAGGGATAAATTGAACAGGCGAGTTTATGTCTTGCACGGCGTCTCAAACCTTATCTTTAAAGAACAGAGTTTCTCATAGATTTCAAGAGAGCTTACACACATGCACAAGTTTTGTATGAGAAACTGATCGACGTATAAAACATTGATTTAAAAATCATATAGCGCAAAATAAATGGTAAAAATCGTTTGAAAATCGTTTTTACTTTTTTATACCAAATTTATATTCAATCCTGGAAAATTATTATAGACAATAAAGACTTGTTATATATATATATATATATAATAATATTTAGTACTTCCTAGTAAAATAATTTACATTATAGGATTTTTAAGCTCTTTTTCGGTCAGGCGCATTATCTTCGTCAAATATTCGTGTATTATAATTATTGATTAAAAATACAAAACCACATTTTGATTGATTTAATATTATACATATAAGCTATTACTTTTATTTTTGATCTCATCAAAATTAAATTTTCCACGTACCAATTTGTTAACCAAAATTCTATAATGCATTGTATGAAGGTTTTAGACGCGATATAAATTGAAAATATCTAGAAAGTTTAAATTCCGAAAGTGCTAAAATATTAACGAACTCGAGTGTTCAATAAAATTTAAGACAAAAACCGTTTGATTAAATTTATTATATGCTACATAAAGCTAAAGTTTAGTTTACAACATTGTTATATATTTAAAAAACTAAGAAATTCTAAAAAAGTTTAAAATACTTCTACTAGCAAACTTTCTTCTTGCAAAGTATGTTCTCGATGTATCAATTCGAACAACGATAAAATTACGAGAAATTTTCGATTAATACTTCTCTATCGACTTCTCTGATACAGTTTGGCGGTAGCCAAACTTCGAACGAAAGCCCATTGTAACTTTCTGGCGCAATAGTGTCGTATGCAGCACTAGATCAAAGAGTACTCTCTAATTAATATGCATTCGATCTACAACAGCCTCATCGGTACGTTTTTCACGTGGATATTTCATCGCGCGCAGTGCAACTATCTTTGAGGAAACATTTTTTTTCCAAGCAATCAAACGCGAATTGTCGTCTCACTGACATTGACTCGCAATTTCGAACTATCGAACACAAGGATGAAATCTTGTTATCTTCGAGAATCATCATAGGAATCATCCATTATTCATATTGAGCGACCACGAGAAATCCTCGATATCATTGACGACGTTGACCGGTAACATTCTTTCTCTATAATATTTCTCGATAATTTAGACAAGTGCCACATATAGCTGATATTGGGGTTGCAAACCCGTTTTTTAAACCTTTTCTTATACTAGAACAACACAAGGATCGAGAATCGACAGGTGACAAAATGTTAAGATTAACCTTAAGAAAAGAATGATGGGATGTGACCGTAATTTCCTATATAAAATCTCGTTATACGAGGCATAAAACGATCGAACACGGAGAAAAATAAAGTGTAACGTTGCGTTGGCGAGACGTCGTCATATCTAATGTCTCGTTTGCCTTTAACAAGCAGTCGATAAAATCTACGATTTCGCTGAAGATCATACGAATATTACGGCAATATTGTGAACCATTTCACAGTTGCGATTAACGACAAGACTTAGAGAGAAGCAACAAGGAGAATTCAATAATAGATGTATTTATTACATATGTGATATATTTTATGTTAAAAATTGGAATAATTTCTCTTTTCATTACCTATTTACATCATTGAAACACAATCCATCTAATATCTTTCTCTTTTAGTTGATTACTGCTGGAAAACAGTTTAATATAACTTTGCATTTTTATTTAATTTTTACTATTTTTCACAACACAGATTTTTGCAATATAACTGCATTATATATATGTGTGTGTGTGTGTGTACATTTCTTTTCGTATAAATAACAAGATATATCCCGATAAAAAGAAAAGCGAGAATTTTTCGTTTATTTCTTGACTACGCTACGATATAGCCCGCAGCTTTTTCGCCGTAAACGTACATCTAATGGTTTTATCGCGAACCAACGAAGAGAATATTCGCCCAGGCGAATGCCCTTATGTTAACGCGAAAGTTTTACGAGTTTCAGATTATCACGGCTTAAGCTTCCTTCGTATAGTGTCGTATAGGTTTTGATTGCACCGAATCCTTAAATAAAAATAATGTTGGAAAAAGAGAAGTGATGACATTTACAAAATAAATCGAGAACATTAAAAATATATGTTTGTTATGTAAAGCTCAAATTAATTGTTTTACAAACGTATTAGGTTTTTATGATAAATAATTTGCTTTGCATAATTGCAGCAACAATAATGGATAAAGTACGATAGATTAAATTTTTTTTATTCATTTCCAAATATAACAACATTAAGCAATGCATAATAGTTAAAATAAAAAAAAAGATAGATTTTTAAATTTTACACTTTTTATAAAGCTATCTCTTAAATTTTAATCCATTTCATTAATATACATTATTTTAAAAGTTATAATTTAATGGCCTAATATTCAGATAAAACTTTCATAGTTTTCAAATTATAAATATAAATAAGAAAACTATTAATTTATGCAATTGAAGAATAATATAAGATATTCATTTCAAGTACTCAACTGCAGATAATTTTGCAACGTCAAGATCTGTATTTTATTTATTATAAAAAAAAGATAAGTAGTTATTACACGTCTAAGAAATCTTTCGAAAAATTTAAATTTAAATAAATTGGCTAAACGAGAAACTTTTCATAAAGTTTAAGAAATCTGAAATACAGCTTCCGTGTAACAGAGAAATAAAGAAACGGGAAAATAATACCTTTTCATCAAAAAAAAGTATCTTTTCAGAAAAGAATATCTTTTATATTAAAAAATATTGCAAAAAAGTCGAGTAAAACGATATTAATTTCAAACATAACTCAAAGTGAGATACTTTTGCAACTTTTATGACATAAAATCTAATTTTGTGTAATTCTGATAAGAATAAAATAAATTCCATCTCAGTTAAAAATTCAAATAAAAGATGCGAAAGAAAAGTTACAAGAAACTCACAATATTTGCACACATTCTGTGCATTTATCTTCTATATTATTCCAAGCCCTCTATTATTCACCCAAAAATTATTGCTACTTATTCTCGCCAAGGTTTAACAGAACTTTTAAAGGAGCAAAAAAATCACATAAAAATCAAATGTAAAAAATATCTTTCGGAAACGATTTCTAAGGTGCAATTTCTGTGAGGTGAAAGAAAAATATTTCTCCCTTGCAAGGAAGCAAATAAAAAAAAATACGGTCAAGCACACGGTGGTACGGTTATTTCCTTGGCACGGTGTGAAATTCGATCAAATCGATATAATCTCCGATTGCAATTCGGTAGAACGGTCTCATATACACAGTGCATTCGCACACGCCGCGTATCTGTCCCCAAGGTTTCCATTTCACGCTCCCGCGCCGAGCTTACGTTGAACAAACCCGAGGAGGAAACGTCACGATCGACAAGGTGCAATTGCACAATACCCTAGCGACGCCAATAAGAAAGTTTAGCCATGCAACGTCGTTTCGACTAACATCCCCCGAGACATCAGACAAACGATCGAACATATATACATACATTATACATGTATCATAGAAAAATTCTCTCCTTCCTGCTCGTCGCATATTGCAGAGCATTTTTATTTCGGATATGGGAATGCTACTTACCGTCAGCTTTGCTTGATTGATCATTTTTATCACGTCTCTGTCATCTTATTTGTATTAAATCAATGTTTTCATTTTTCTTTGTATATATTTTCATGCCAACACGTTATCAAACTATATTAAATACTTATATATTGAAAGGTTTTATTAAATTATATAAAAAATGTATAAAGTAAGTATAAATAAAATTAAGATGTGTAATCAAAACCTAATAAAAAATCCGATATAATTTATTAAATATTAATCAGACATTTTTATCGATTGATAGAAAATTTCTTAAACAAAATTGAATCTTCTGTAATCAATCAACTGTTTTATAATTGAATTATCAATTCCGGAATTTTAAATTTAAGCTAGGAATAAAATCATCTAAGTGTATTATTTGTAGCCAATATTGATTCGCGGATTGACCGATGGCATTGTGTTTGCATGATATAAGAAATGAACGCACTTAACGGTAACGAACGGTGACAGAAATGTTAATTTATAAATCAGCAGGCAGATTCATAAATCAGCAGACAAATTCATAAATCAGCAGACAGATTAATAAATAAAAAATCTTCGGTCAGTTATTCGACATAACGTTCAAAGTTCAGTATATCATGATTGACAAAGAATGACGTAAAATAAAAAAATTATAATTATACTCACCGCAAAATAAGTATTGTTATCCACAATCGTAAGTATTCTTCATGCATATTTCCCCAATATGTATGTTATATTTTTATGAAAAATTTTATGTCTTTACCTTTATGTGAATAAAAAATTATTCAATATTCTACTTAAATTACTTTTAATATGCTATATTGAAACATATTTCAATATTAAATAATTTAATACAATTGTTTAACTCTGATATATTTTGTAAACGAATTTACCACCAATATTATTCTACAATAATATTTGTTGAATTTCTCATCGTACTACATATATATTAATTTACTTCAAGTTTTACAATTAGTCCATCCATTTCGAGAGAAAGGAGAAAAGGCAATAGATTTATGAAATCTTATGTTTATCTATTAATAGTCTCTTATGCTTTTAATATATATTTCTAATTTTTTAAATATCGTGATAATTATAAGCATAACTCATTTAGATATTAAGAAAGAATAAATAATAATTCATTTTCTGCTAACATTAAATATATTACATTTAAAATTTTTCATAAAAATGGTCAGAATAAGAGCGATTTAACACTCTTAATTCTCCGCGGCTCGTCTAATAATATTTTATATCTTCATGTGTTAGATATATATTTGAAAAGTACATATTTTTGCGGAATTTGCAAAAAATTATGCGAGATAAAATCCATTGTATAAAATTTATGAGAATAAATAATTTAACATTCACAAATCACACGAATCAATGCGCAGCAGTGGAACACGTATTATAATATTATAAATAACATACATTGTGATCAATAACATACGAATGTCAAAATTAAAACAATTAATATCAAATTAATGAAGATATTAATTTCCCTAAACAATTAATATCTTTATTAATTTGATATTAAATGTTAAAACAAATATTTAATAAAAAATCACTGATGCAGAAAGTAATCGCGATCACTGCTAGATATCATTTTTCATTGCTATCGTTAATTTCCATTAACTTGCTACGTAATCACTTTGTGGAAAATCCAAATTAACATACGATACGATCACGAAGTTTGTTTTAAAATAGTACTTTTTTAATTCGTATTCTTTTTAAACCTTTTTATTCATGTGCCGTAAATCTAACAATGGATTTCATTAAGTACGTGTCCAAAAACAATAATATCGCGGTGACGATATCGATTTGCGGTTAGGTTAGACATCTCAAAGTAATAAAATCTACCATTGAACAATAACGCAATAAACAGTCATTACTCACCGCTCCGCCGTCGCCGTCGCCGTCGCCCGACGCCGTCGCCGTCGCCGTCGCCGTCGCCCGACGCCTCTCAGATCTGCTCCAGGCTCCTCTCAGCTTGCAGCTCCTCCTCTCAGCTTGCAGCTCCTTCTCTCGTTGCTTCCTGGTGGCACACTCACTCGCAATTGTCACTCGCGAAAATATCATTAATACGATATCGACAATACGACACGACGTGACGTTACGATCGTACGGATGGTCAATAATGTCTCTCGTCTCTCTCGTCTCTCGTCTCCGGCCACTAACTTCACTCACGCCGTATCGCGCTAAGTTTCCGGTAATCGGATTAAGTTTCCGGCACTATATATTTGCAAACGTATGTTTGTCGTCGTCGCTAATGGAACGTCACAGCACGGAACGGATCTACTCCAAATCGAGAAGCGTGGCATTCGATTAGCAAGCTAAGCTATTCGTAGTTGATTCTGCGCCTCGCCTCGCCTCGCATCTCACATCTCGATATTTGATCGTCGCGTGATTCCGCGTTTGTACTACGTTGAATATTTCATCGGGATCAATCGCGCGAGCAATCGGCAAAGCGTATCCTCCCCGCACAATATATATAGAATATGAATATTTTCGACGGAAAGCGGCAGCGACGATCCTGTCATTTTGGGCATTCCGTTACGCGAATTAATGTTCGTCCTCGACTTTAACATTCTCGTGTATCTACTCACGTAAGATTATAATCGTCTACCACACAAGATTATAATCGCCATGTAAAACCGCGAGAGTGGTTGCTTCTGTAGTTAGCCGCGCGATTTACGTACTTTCTCCGCGCCATTTCAAATTCGACCGTTGACCGTTGACCTGAGACCTCGCGAAACGTCGCGGGCGGCGCGCGGCGGACGGCGAGCGGGTCGTCGAGCTTCTGAAGTTAGCCGCGCGATTCACAAGCTTTCCTCCGCCATTTCAAATTCGACCGTTGATCTCGCGAAACGTTGCGAGCGTCGAGCGAGTCGTCGAGCTTTCACATCCTTCGTATTTTATTCGCGTTATTCGTCCGCCGCGTCGCGGTATAACAATAAGTGCTCGTCGCGTCGCGAGATTAATATAGGAAATGCCGCGTGATCGCGCGTATATATTCGCGAGTGAAAGTGAATACGCTACGAGAGAAAGAGCGACGACGGTAACTGAACGGAGGAGGAAGAGGCAGAGGGCGGCGATTATACGGGTGAGTAATGGATATTTATTAAAATATTCGGGAAATATCACAAATATGTGTAATCGAAAGAGAGATCGCGTTCCAAAAGACCACGCGATATATAGAACAGTCGCGCCTATATGGAACTACTTGCCTCGCTTGAATATCGCCGGGTGAATGATAACGCGCACAGTGATAGCGCAATGATAGAACGGAGCCGCGGGCTTCTCGATAACACGAATGATCGGAACGGAGTAGGAGCAGGCTGACTATACGCACGTCGAACGCGCAACGTCTAGTCGCCCTACCCCCACTCTATCCCCCCCTTCATTCAGGTTGCCGCGCGCGCCGCGGCGCCCGCGGCCGCACTCCAGAGGACAATACGACGACGATGTGATTGTGCGTACTGCACGTGACGGTTCGCGACGTTCGCGGTGCGCTATACCTGCCTCGGTCGAATCTCGCCGGGTGAATGATAGTACGCGGGAACTTTGTGTACACAACATATGAATACAACAGCCGCGCAATATCGCGCTCGACGCTGCTACCAAAATAAACGGTCGACGGAGCAGCGAGCATTTGCCTTTGTATGTATTGACGTAACGGCCAGTTTATCGCCATGAAATACTCGGTGTGCGTTCACGAAATATTTAACGTCTTATAAAGTGAATTGTGTCATAATCTGCCCCTTGCGCGTTTCGCATTTTATCGATAAACACGATCGATATAACATTCGTGTGATCGTAATATTTTCGCGAGCAAAAGTGAACGCGCTATGAAAAAAAGAGCAACGGTATATATATTTACAATTTATATTTGTGAGTTAACTCATTCTTTTTATTTTACGCCAAATTCTTACGCAAATTGAGTGGTTTTAACGAATTGAGAATTTTTCTCGCGTGTTTCCTGAAATCGGGAAAGAGAAATAAAATCGTTCACGAAATATTTAACGCTTTACAAAGCAAATTATATCGCAATCTGCCCCTTGTATTTCGCGTTTTATTGATAAACGCGATCGATATAACATTCGTGTGATCGTGATATTTTCGCGAGTAAAAGTGAACGCGCTACGAAAAAAAAGAGCAACGGTATATATTTACAAATTGTATTCGTGAGTTGACTCATTCTTTTTATTTTACGCCAAATTCTTACGCAAATTGAGTGGTTTTAACGAATTGAGAATTTTTCTCGAGTGTTTCCTGAAATCGGGAAAGTAAAATAAAATCGTTCACGAAATACTTAACGTTTTACAAAACGAATTATATTATAATCTACCCCTTGCGTTTCACATTTTATTGATACACGCGATGAATCATCATCGATATATTATTCGTATTTATGTGAGTTGACCCGCTTTTTATTTTGCATCAAATGATCAAATAGGGCGATTTTAACGAATCGACGATTCTTTTCGTGTGTTCTTAAATCGCGAAAGTGAAATTAAATCGCTGTAATTCTCGTGTTTTCTTAAATCGAGAAAGTGAAATTAAATCGCCGTAATTCTCGTGTCTTCTTAAATCGGGAAAGTAAAATTAAATCGTTCACGAAATACTTAACGTTTTGTAAAACGAATTATATTATAATCTACCCCTTGCATTTCGCATTTCATCGATAAACGCGCTCGATATATTGTCATCGATACATTATTCGTATTTATGAATTTATGCGAGTTGACCAACTCTTTTTATTTTTCGCCAAATTCTTACCCGCCGGTTTGAACGATTTTAACGAATCGAGAATTTTTCCTCGTGTTTTCTTAATAAATCAGGAAAATTAAATTAAATAGCCGCAAAAGATGTGATAATTCTCTTTCTTTTCTATCCTTTATGGTCTTCATGTATTGCTTATTAATATTGCATAATTTTATTCTCCGATAATATAAAATATATAATAAAAATTTTTAAAGAAAATATGAGACGTATGTAAACTTTATTCTTCAAATTCTTCAAAGAAATTAAACATTTGATTCAATTCGTTCAAGTGCAATTTCATTTTTTAAACAATGAATTTGACTCGCGTTGCATCGAACAATGGATATAGTTTCCAGGGCTATTTTCGAATGTATCGTTATTAATTCTTCTAAGTAGAGTAATTACCAATCATTCAAAACTTTCATTTAAAATGGGATTATTTGGTATGCAGCATAGATCATCTATCTCCTTCTATTAATTGACGAATATAATTGTCCAACGAAAAATTTAACAAAAATTTCATTATACTTATATACATGTAATATGCGCAAAATTTAGAATACTTATTTCTGAAAAATCTGGAATTTGCTAGTGTCTCTTTGGTATGATAGCTATCGGCGGTTCTGTTATACCTCACATTCCATTCATGAAATGTCACGCGAATAGCTTCTGCGTCAGTAGCCTAATGCACTCGAAGAATTCATCGTTCCTCAGGAATTTCGTCCCATCGTTGTACGAGCTTGACCTAGTGCACTGGATATCAATCAACCATAAATCTCACTCTCACGTTCTGCAGTATACTAAAAAATTACATTAACACGTTAAAATTTTAGTATACAAATTTGCAATTTATATTTTAACAAATATGTAGATAGTAAATTATTTCTTTAACGATAGAGCATTGCTATAAAAATAGGATTGGGATGAGCGGGAACATAATGAAGTTGGTTAAAAAGAAATGTTCAACGTGTATAGAAAGACATTGCTCATTATTGTTTTGTCGTTAGAAACATTATCTGATTAAACTTACAAGTAATAACTATACACGCATAGATGTACATACATATATAATAATAAGAGTATACATGTGTTGTATATTTAAAATTGCAATAACCATTACGCTATTTCACATTGCGATTAATTTCAAGTGCAATGTCTATCTCTCGTACTGTTAATAAAATCTCCTTCGACAAGTGGAAAACGCTTTTATTTATAATTTACGTATTAGCTAAAGTGCAGTCATTTTATGGACGTGAAAGTGAAAAATCTTCTTGGAAATGCGAAATGCAACATGTGAAAAAGTACATTTAACGTGTATATATATCCTAGAGTACAATTCCTAAAATTCGTCTATGAAATTTTTATCAAACAAGCTTGAGCACTCTGTAAATGCTTTGTGCACTGTTGAGCAGCAAACTTACTTCACCCAACATTGCAAGATTAAAAAAAAAACATAATTATCTTCAGTTTCTCTTTAAATAACGTGGAAATATAGTATCATTGGCCAGTATTCGTAGTCAGATCTTATATCTAGATATAAGTTCTGACTATGAATACCGGTCATTGTCTTGCAAATTTATATTATATATAAATTTTATATATAATTCTACATATAAAATTTATATAATTTATATAAATTACATTATGTTTAATTGTATATATAAAGAGTGTCATATTATGTATTATATATCGTGTTATTTACTGACTAATAAATAAATAGTTTGACGTAATTATAAAGGTCTCCCTCCAAAGACAATAATACAAACAAGTTTTTCTATTTCTGACTGTTTAAACGTATATCTTTAAAAAAGCAAAAGAAGTTTAATGTATCCCATTAAAACACAATCAGTATAAAAGGAATGTATAGTGATGCCTATATCTCTGTCGTCATATCTTTATCTTCACTATTAGCATTAAATGTTTAGCACATTTCTTTCATTTATCTCATATTACAATCTGCATTCCTTCTTTCTACTCTTTTCTTTATTAAAAGATTGAGAAAATATTATTCAAATAAATACGTACGTCATATATCTAAAACGAAATTGGGGATTTAATTCTTGTGTTGGCGCTCATTATTTTCCTCTTATTGCGTAAAAACGTTAGCAATAAGACCTAGATATCGAAGAAATCGATCAATTGCAATAAGAAATTCTTGAGAAGATTGCCATTTTGAACTCTCTACTTTGGTTGTTCGAGCGACTTAACGTTTAAGTCTTACTGTTTATGTCTTTCTATGTGCTTCTGTATTCGAATCCAACTCTAAAATGTTGTTACTTTTAGATGTATAACGAATGTCGAAAGATTGGATTTGTGTTGACTTGCAATTTATCTTTTTTGTTTCTTGTGTCTGTTTGAAAATGTCCGATTATAGTCAACATGTTGGGCCTGGCACTAGGAATTTGCATTCCTAGTAATACTTTGCACCAACACGCTGTCCCCACCATGCCTCCAAGTTAAATGGCTCAAAAATCTGTAAAAAAAGTGAGACAATATATCCCATACGTCCTTCATTCACAATATATTCAAAGAAAATATAAAGAAAATAAAAATTATCGAAGAAAAGGAATAAAACGTTACAATAAAACAAAATATCTTTAAAGAATAGGAATTAATCTCTCCTGTTACACTGTACATGCACATATAATTTTCTTAGGGTGGCGTTCCGTTTCACGCATGATGTACATAATGCATCATTTATCCTTGTTTAACATTCAGTGAACAAGGATAAGTAATGCATTATGCGCATCATGCGTGAAACGGAATGCACCCTTAGTAAATTAAAATCAAGAAAAAGAAACAAAAGAAATAAAAGAAATAAAATCCTTCAGTTTAAATTAAATTTTTTTATATCACTACTGTTTCTATAAAGTACAAAATTTTACCTTTCAACTGTGGGTTTGGCTCACGTTCTTGGTAATATGTAACTGACCGCTCCATGTCTATAATTGGAGGAGTTTACTGTGTGGTTGATTGTGGCACATATCTAACTCTTTAGATACAGAATTCCACGCTGAAAAAAAAATGAAACGAGTATAAAGAATAAACCATCCCTCGGAAACATATATTTTAGTCATTTGAATTAAATTGCACGTGTATACTTACAATCATAGATATACTTGATCAGGTCCAAGTGTTGCGCCAGTGTCTCTGGCTGATGTCTGGAAGGTATCGATGAGGACCTCTTCCCGTTCATCGTAGTCATCTGCGATCTACTGCTACGAATAACACAATTAAGATAAGCAACCGTTCTAATATGTAATTCAGTTCTCATATCTACGATATGACAACAAATAAAATTGATCCTAATATAACCTAGCTTAGGTTTCCTCTTAGATTTTTAGATTTCTAAATCTAATTTAAAATGTACTAAATTATGAAAACGTCAACTGTGACCCTGACATTAGTCATCCGTCTAAAAATAATTAATCCGCCCATAATTACCCGAATTACGGGTTATCGCGTAACGTAGGGTCCGTCCCAAGTACAGATGCAATATTTTACCGAGGCATTTTGAAACGATTTCCAGTCCACACGCGTTATACGGATTTACAACGATCGGGACTCTGGGTTCGTAATTATCATGCACGTGACACGATAACTCGCGATAACGTCGCTAAACCTCGACGTAAACGTGAAAATCACGCGACGACGATGCAGCTCCTTCGTGACAAATGCTGTGACACGCGTATCAGAATCCATACGTACACA
>JASTWK010000666.1:0-97018 GCA_030770225.1 Temnothorax unifasciatus | reverse complement strand
AATATACTTTTGCAATAATCTCAGATCGTTCTCAGATTCTCCCTGTGCTGTGTGGGCTATTAGGTTTATACGTTTATTCTTGAATCTATTTTTGTCATTGTCAACCACAAATCTGCATGTTTATTACCCGATATAATATATGTGTATATAATCTATATATTCTATATCTATATATATAAAATAGAATGTCGTATGTATGTATGTCTGTTCTTTATACACTCTTAAACTATTCGACCGAATTTTTACCAAAATATAATAAAATAGGGGTAAAATTTTCCGGGGAGTGTTATATAGAATGTATAGTTTTTCGTTACCGATCTTTTATTTGGAAACCTGTATCCGAAATTTTTCCAATTTTTCGAGAAATAATTGACCGAATCTTAAAGAATTGTATATGAAAAAGGGGTAAAATTTTCCGGGGAATGCTTTTACATTAATTTACCGATTTATCGATTTAGTTAAAACCGGTTCAAAAATTTAATTAATTTTTCGAGGATGGGTTTAATTGCCACGATGTGTATTATTTTTCGATAACAATTAATTTTTTTATGTATAACCGGTTCAAAAATTTAATTAATTTTCGAGGATGGGTTTAATTGCCACGATGTGTATTATTTTTCGATAACAATTAATTTTTTTATGTATAATAGGCTAAGTTGCTGGTTTCACATATTATATGTCAACAGTCACTTCGATTCGTAGCCCAGTAAAATGACTCTGTAAACTGACTGTACACTCTGTAAACTGCCTTGCACGACTGCGCCGATGTAGCCATGCCGCGCGCCGCATACCGGCTTTAGACCATTTTCTATCTTTAGTACCTACACTTACGTACAGTACTATCGGTCCTAAAAATATCGGCCTAGTACCAAACGATTCAGAAAGACCCCAAGAATAACTTCTGACACTTCAATAAGTACAGAAAAATTGTTAAGGACACGTTTTTTCATCATTTCAGGCGACTCATAGTGATGATCTGCTACATACGTAAACTTACTTGTCTTTTGAAACGCCAGTTTTCCATCACGATGCATTCAAAATTACATGCCATAAACTATATTTTATAGGAAATTTTGTCAGCTTTAATTTCGGTCTCTTGAAGTTTTTTTGTAAAGTTAATAGAAACGAAGATATTTACAAAAAAAGGAATAATAATGCAATTTTTCCACAATTTATCAAAAATACATCAATATTCACGAACTTTTTTTTTTTTAATAAAACATACTTTGCGAAGGACTTATACTACTCCAGCACGTTCATATATATATACGTAGTAATAAAAACAAAGTAAAATAAATTTTGAAAAATTATTATCCACATATTTTTGGACTAAAATGTTAATTTAACAAAAATTAACATTTTTTTTCTTCAATATTTAAACGCCTGTAACTCATCAACGTTTCAATGAAAAAAGGTCTACGACGTCTTATTTTAAAGATAATTAAAATACCTTCAAGAAAAATACATAACATTACTGCCATCCAACCAAACAGAAAAAGTTATTTTCCAAAATGCACTCAAAAATGACATTTTTTCATGTTTTTTGCTCTTAACTTCAAGCTATCTTTACCAAAATGGATTCATGCATACATCAACATGTTCAAAATTTTATTCTCTTTAACTTTCATTATACATACTATATGTGTACGACCTATACTTTAAGAATTAATACTGATTTTAACTCTAGAGAGCATATATGAATTTTCTCATACGTGAAAGGCTAAACTTGTACCACGTGTATAATGTTTCTAGAATGTTGTTAGGAAACTTTGTAATAAATATTTTTGTTTGTTGTTTAATAGGGAAGACGATAGTAGTCATCATTTTGTGGTAGTAAAAAAAAAACAGTAAAAAAATTTCGAAAAACAAAACAAAGAACCAACAATTTGGCTGAAATGACATTTTTTTATAAAAAATGCTGTAGTTTTTCATCAAATTCACAGATTTTAAAAATTCCAACGGATTTTGAAAGACGAATAGACAACCTTCAAGAGCATGTAAGCGACTTTTTCGTTTCTTAAAAAAAACATATTTCTTTGAACGTTTGAAGTAGAGGAAATGACGAAAAATTGTCGGATGGGAAAAATTGCAAGAAATGGAAAGTAAAACCGATTCTGTCGATTATTATTTATTTAAAAGATAGTCAAAAGTTATAAAAGTATGTGGAAACAGTAAAATTAACTCCACAAAAACTTTACAAAGTTTTAATCAGTTGCTGTGCAAGAACAGCAAAAATGAAATAAATAATTGACCGAATCTTAAAGAATTATATATGAAACAGGGGTAGAATTTTCCGGGGAGTGTTATAAAGTGTATAATTTTTTGTTACCAATTTTCACAAAAAATCTGAAATATACTTTACTGTGGTAAAAGTCGAACGTAAACGACCAAGTAGGGATCATACGTTACCCCAAACGATTTTCTTTTTCGGTCACAGTTGCTGCACGGATCTAACGCACTTGCTGAATGACGGAGGTCGACTGCCAGATGACTAAACTGAATTATGATTAGGGTCTCGGTATGAAAACTAAAGGCTCAGACACATTGACAAAAATAAGGAATAAGATAAAGGAATAAGGAATATCGTCAGCTCTTGGACTAATATAGGGAATGTCGCATCTCACTTCAGTACACGTACATTAAAGTGAGATGCAACATGCCTTATTCCTAATTTCTTTATCTTATTCTTTATTTCTCTCATTGTGACTGAGCCTTAACCTTCCTAAGTCAGGGGCGTAATTTGAATTTTGCGTGGGATATCGTTATACCCCTTATATGCTCTCTAGGGTTAACATGCAAAACATCCAGTCAACAAATTTCTTTTTATTTATATCTTGATGAATTTAGACCATAGAGAAATGAATAAAAAACGAAATTGTTCGTAATTAGAGTCTCTACAACTTTTATTTAAAAATTTCTTGACTCGAGAGTCCATTTTCGAGATATTAGCGAAAAATGCGCGACGCGCGTATGCGTTTTCGTTGCGTCGCAAAACTACCGGTGTTTAAAAAAATTCTATCTCTGCTCCATTTGATCATACAGACTTGAATAAAAAATGAAATTGTGCGGAATTTTGTAAGCTACAATTTTTATATCTACATAAATTTCCGTAAAGTTGATATTTTCCGAGTTATTTGCGAAAAACTGATTTTTTGGACCTTTTGGACTTTCCCCTGCCTGCAACGTAGCGTCTACATGTGGGGACTTTTAATATGTTAAAGAGTTAAAACCCAATCCACGATTTCCCGTTTAGCTAAATTTATATCTTTTTTACATTCTTTACAAATTAACATTTGTGAAAGAGCGCTGAAAACGGTAAAGATTTCGATGAATCTGTAGCCATAATTTTGATTGATAAGAAAATCACAATCCGCAGATTTCAGTTTTTTTGCAGCAGATGATGTTGCTTCAGTTTCCTCTTCTAATGTATGCTGATTTCCTTGGAAACGTTTTTTTCGCGGTTTTGCTGGACGAAAATTTCCAGATTTATCACCTTTGCGAGGCATCTTTCTACTTTCTACGTTAGACACGTCTATATATCGGTCGAAATTTTCGACTCGAAAAGTGAAACGATACTGAGGAACTGCCTGCAGTAGCCTAGCTGCATAAACTTGATTTACACACACACACACACACACACACACACACACACACACACACACACACACACACACACACACACACACACACACACACACACACACACACACACACACACACACACACACACACACACAAACGTGTTTATGTGTGAATAGAAAAATACTTTCAAAAGATTCCAAACATAACAATAGCCGACCCTAAATATCGATCCGTTAGGCTCTTGTACTTACCGACCGACTACCTGCTGTTTGGGACCCGCGAAAAACGATCTAATATGATTCTAACTAAAATCATATTAAATCATATTAAATTTGGGTAAAATTCAAATTAAACCCAGATTTTATATTAAAATTATATTTGTTTAAATACAGTTTTAATTTGCACTTATTAAAATCAGTTATGTAGATTAAATATGATCCACAATAAAATAGGGCTTTAATTTAAATTTAATTAGATCACTTATGTGGATCATATAACACTTCGAATCAAATATGGTTTTAATTTGTATTTAATAAGATAATTTATGTGGATTATATATGATCCAGAACCATACATGATGCAGAATATTTATATATGTATAAGGTTTTAATAAAAAGTTAATGTGTTCTGTATGCGACTTTTACTCGATTCAATTGCGGCTTTAACCCAAATTTGGTTCTAATTTGATTCTTATTAAAACGTATTTTTGTTTAAATAATATTTGCGGTAAAATTTGTTTCCTTATTTGTCAAACTTAACATGTAAATATTTGATTCAAATTTAAAAAAATGATATAGTCATAAGATTATGTATGAATTATATATGATCAGATCAGAATATTGCATCTCAGAGTATCCGATAGATGGCATTCGATGTGATCTGTTTCTCGTAATTAAAATTTGACAAAAAGTGTTATAAGAACGGTATCAAAAAGACACGACACTGTCTCGCGCTATTCTCGCGCGACGCTGTCTCGGAGCGACACAATTTTTGTATCAGTTATATCGTGAAGTCCACTCTTATAATAAATTGGCACGCTTAAAAAATATTATAACCCCCTATAATTACAACCATTAAGACCAAATAAGATTCAGTTACAGTCATATATAAATATTATTTGGATCTTATTAGAATTTTATATAATCTGGTTTTTTGTATAATCCAAGAATAATCGAATGTAGTCGATCAATGTTTACTGCTTACGTCGTACCGCATACTACTTACGTCTATCGTAGAACGGACTTGAGATTTTCCGAAATGTATTATTTATCTTATTTAGAAAAAAATTTATTTTTTATTTGATTTTCCGATATACGTTGTAGTGTCACCACGTCGGAGAAGAACATACGGCATACACACGTGCTTATTACACGAGCACTAAAGAAAAAAGATTGCAGAATTTAAATTGCTTACGTTCTCTACACTTATACGCTCCTAAGTGACTAACATTTTTTAAAATGTATTTTTTAACTTATTTAATATATATTTTACCTCATTGTTTGATATAGTGAACTAACAATCAAACAAAGGATTTTAGTGAATAAAGAGAGTTACCGAAAATTTAACTCGAAACTGAGTCAAAAAACTAATCAAAATAACTAATTTCTATCGATTTTCATACTTACTGTTTATCAGCAAGGCAGATTTATTTTTTTTTTTTTGTATGAAATCCATATTATATATATACTATAGACTGTCAACTCCCACGAAATACATACATAGATCTGAAAAGTGTTACGTCCAAATCCCAGGATTCAGATAAATTACTGGAAAGCAAAGGAAAAACTAGCTAGAGGGTGGGGGTATGAAAGGACCCAAGCAGATAGGTACACATAATTTTTTACTGGGAAAACTACCCAGACAACACATAATACTAAAAGATAACGAAAACGATGTCTTTCATAAGTTATCTTTTTGACTAAGCGAAAAGATGTGTGAAAGACACCTTCTGATCTTATCGAAAAAGTCATCATAAAAAAGATACATTTTCGTCATCTCTTTTATGATGTCTTTTAATAAAAGTAAAAGAATATGTTAAAAATATCTTTCCGGTCAATAAAAAATAGTTATTTATTATTTCATATTATTATTATTTTATGTTCATATTAACACCGCGTGGACACCGTATTTTTAGAGCACTCACCCGGACACCCTGGGACTTCCAGAGGGTTTTAAAAAGCGTTTCTATGTTACAAAAAATTTATGAAAATTTATGTATTATTTTTAAGGTTTCAAAAAGTGATTTCTATACTTATATAGGCCGAAACTGTTACAATTTTTTTTTGTTAAGTGTTGAAACATCAGGAAAAAACTGCGAGTAAAATGTGAATTTTTACAAATAATATATTATATCTCTTAAATGTGTGGCTACAAGAAAAAGTTGTCTAAGGGTTTTGCATTTAATGGTACTTGAAAAGAAAATACACGAAGAGAACCCCGGTTCAAAAAAGTTGAATTATTGAAACACCTAAAAATTGGTAATTTCGGTATACGGGAAAAATTAGTTTTGGAAACAAAAACAATTATAATGTTATTGTTTTTGGAAAAGGTTACTTGTTCATTATTTATAAGTAAGATCAATACCTAAAAAACGAAATACATAAAGGACCGATCCGATACACCCTGTGGAAGACACGCCTCAAAAAGCCTACTCTCAGGTACGTATATCTTCATGGCTCGTTAACACAAGTTTTTATTCTTTAAATTTGATTGTTCGTGAGCCTATTTACATGAGCTAATTATTATTTTTTAATAAATTAAAAAAAAGCATTTACGTTGGCCAAGAGTGGATTTTTACCATTTACCATTTTCTATTTTTTATTTCTTTAATTAGCAGGGTTGTAAAGTACACGTTACCGTGTACAAATTACTTTTCTTTAGTAATAATTTAGTAATTGAGTTATATTTTTCGGTAGTAACTGTAACGGTAAGGTACAATTACATTTTTTGAGTAACGAATTGAACAGTTACATTAATCCTTACTTCAGTCTTGGTCTGTACAATAGTGAATAGACGATACGATGGAACATCAGCTCGTACGTATACTAAAAGTTAATAAAGAATTTTGGTAAAATTCAACGAGTTTGTTTATTTAACAAAAAAACTATTAAAATCGTAACTTTTTATCGTTATCTTCATTTTTAATAAATTTTTCTTTAACGAGTAGACGTATGGTTGGATCTGTAAAATTTAGTTTTTTGTTTAAATTAAATACAGTAACGAAAATAGTAATGATTCGTTACTTTTTGAGTAACGGTAACGATAACGAGTTACTTTTCAAAATTAGTAACGAGTTATTTGTTTTTAATCGGTAACGAGTAACGGTAAAACTAGTTAAAAATATAATTTTCCCAACTAAGAATGAAAGTTATATTACTAATAATTCAAAAAATTTTTGTAATTCCAATGATATCAAAGCAAAGATTGACAAGCGTATGAAAGTAATAAAACTTAACAACAAATACTTATATATTCACAAAATGAATGTACACAACGTACAGTTCTTTACATCACCTTACCAGATGAAATTCCAACTTTCCGGTATTACGGACGCTTCCTATATATGTATATTAGCTACATTTGGCGCTGTTACGTCCTGCGCACTCCACGATTTCCCTTTTTCGCGGAAATTTCTAGTAAACGTCTAAGATATCTCTTAAGTTAGGATAAATAAATTAAACACGGACGGTTATCGATCGGCGAGTGAGCCTTGATCTCCTCACATTCCTTTTTTTATCAGCTAGCTATTTGTTTGGGCAACTAAAATGCAACCCTCCAGATGAAAAATTACTAACAGACGGGGAATATGGCGACCAGGCTCTCATGAGCCTTATCGGGCCCATAACTATAAACCCGGCGCTACGACGCATAAAAGGGACCGTAATCCTAGACATGGGTCGATGGGGATCTGTATATTATCACGCTGCTAGCTCGAATTGCCCGCGGAATGCTCCGGCAAACAGAAACAAAATCTAACACGCGGGTTCTTGAGAACACGTGGCGGAAGTTTCTGTTTGCACTCAGCAATTAGAAGGACAGGGTCGCGGGATAAATAAGGGACCCTAATAAAAGAAAGAAAACAACGATACTTGAGTCACTAGAAGAAGCGATGGGTTACACCCACCGACGAAACCAAGAAAACAGGGAGTTTGTGTAGGGGACTCACCAATGGAAAACCGGAAAAATCGATAACCGTCTCTAAACTTTCTAGGATAGGCGAAAACTTAAAATCTGGCCCTTGGGTGAGAAACGCCTCACCCAATAAGGATCCTCCAGATAAAAATTAGAAACATCCCGCCAACCAGAGGTCCCCAAAAACGGAAACCAGACACCTCCCACAACGAAATCCACCCCTTCCATTCCTGGAAGTCCCTATATAAGTCCCGACATTGCGGCACTCCCTCTCAACTTGTCGGGTGTCCTCGAGCTTATCAAGTCTTAGCCTCGTGCCTTACAATCGTGATCTCTCCCGTCTTCGAGTCGCGATTCCACCCCTAGAATCAGTGCCACAAAACAAAAGGAAAAGGGGGAAAAGACGAAATCTGCCAACACCTCACTCGTTCGACTCATCCTGCGACCAAAGTCCATTTGAACTCAACGATTCATCAAGTAGTAAGTCCTACCCATATGAACGGATACTACTTTCTCTTTGTTTTTTTTCTTCGCGTTTTGGAAGTCTCCCAGGCACACATTCCTTCAAACCCTCTTCGAAGTCTCCATTACTTCTGATTCCATTGGCGGACTCGAAGTAATTTCCATTCTGAGTTAGCTGATTTTATCGGCGGACTCGAAGTAATTTCCATTCTGAGTTAGCTGACTTTATCGGCGGACTCGAAGTAATCTCCTCCATTCTGAGTTAGCTGACTTTATCGGCGGACTCGAAGTAATCTCCTCCATTCTGAGTTAGCTGATTTTATCGGCGGACTCGAAGTAATCATCTCTCTCTCCGTTACTTGTAGTGGATTCGCGCGGGAAGAAATCACGAAACGCCGCGAAGCACGCGCGGAATTGACGGAACGAGCGGAGAGGAAGGAACCTAAGAAAACGCGCGTTAAAGTTCCGCCGAGAAGGAGATAACCCCAGTCCTCCGCGACTCGCCACTCCACCGGCTCCGCCCGCTCACCCGGAGAAACCACCCTCGCCGTCCCGCGAATTACCCCTTGTTCGCCCCCCTTTCGTCCCCTTTCTTATCGGGTATTTCCCGACACCCCGGACTCTTCACCTCTCCTCGAACCATCGTATTCCCCGGTCCGTCCCGGAGAACTTCCTGATTCTCCCTCCCCCGCACCTTCCTCCCACTTAAACCCTGAGCGATCGTATTCTCCGCTCGCTCGCGAGGAGTGCTCCTCTCCCGCGGTCTCGGATACCTCGACCGTGGAATTTATCGAAGAGGTGCCCCTTTTTTCTTCCCCGCGGTGTCAGGATCATCTGGACGAGGCTTCGTATCCTCCCAGAACTCCGTCCCCCGCATATCCCTCGGTTCCCGAAGAGTCCACCCGAGATACCCCCCTCTCCACCACTTTTCCAGAAATCTCGCGGCTCATTTTCTCCAACTCACAGATCCTCTTCCTCCTAATACCTTCACACTCGGCCCCTACAATTTCGACTTAGTCGAACTCCATTCCTTAGTAGATACCGTAGACGCCCACGACGCCATCCCTGTCTATTTTCCCGATCATGAATTCCCGTACCTGATTCCTATAAACCTTCTTTCTAACATATTCCACCGTTCCACAATCACCCTCGAGGAAGTAATTGATCCCGAGGTTATTACAATAGAGGATTAGACTAACCCCCAAAATATGTCAAAATAAATTTAATTTGTTTATTACTTAATATGTTTCGACAATTAGATATCCGATTTTTGTATGTTTGATTTAAACACACACACACCTCACCTCATGTGCGAAATTTACACCATTAAATATGTTCAATTTTATTTTCCCCCGGATTCACAATTGTTGTTCACCTAACCCATAATTATTTCTATTATACTATACCAGACAACACATTTTTTTGTCAAATACATGTAAACTTCATATTAGATAATACCCCTTTTTTTTATGTCAATTAAGAATAAATAGTTATGTTAATAATATCTTCGTTTATTCATTAATTTAAGACCTCGCCCTTGTTTCCCTCTTAAAGTCACACGAGGTCCGATCCCGAGTTAAAGGGATTGAATTCCCTGACTCAAAAGAGGACCGACGATCGCACCGCTCACGGAAGCAGTCCTACCGTCTCTACGGACGTTGACCCTTCCTGAGCCATCGAAAGTGCGTTCGGCTCGCGCCACGCGCCGCAGAGCGTGTACCTGCGAGCGATATTTGTAAGTATCTGGTTGCGTCCTTCCTTACCCCTACCCCTCTGGTTAGCCTTTCTTTCGCTTCCCAGTTTTCTTTATCTTAATCCTGGGGTTGGACGTAACAGCGCAATACAAATGAATAATTTTATATCTATTCGCAAAACAGCATAGAAAATCTATTTGAATGCGTAAACACGTTCATTGTTGATTTATTGATTCAACGCATTATACTAATTAACACTGACTTTGCTTGTGCTTACGGTACATTTTTTTCTTTATGTACTTTAATCGCATATTAAGATTAATCTGTTTTTATATTGTAGTATGAGAAAATATGCACAAGAGGCAGTTATTGTATACAGCGCAACTGAAAAGAAATAATGTAATACTTATATTTTAACAGCGAGGCGCCTATAGCACGATGTTATCATGTCGTTTTCCCAGAATCAAATAGTAAAATCATAATATTAATACACATGAATGGATTTGGCATTCAATGCTCTTCAATTTTTATTCTTAAAATTTTTAAAATTTTACAAAAGTAATAGGTGAAGATGAGGATAAATTAAAAAATTTGACATTTTTGAAAAATAAAAATATACCATTGCAAAAAGTATAAAATATCATAAAACTCTTAAGTTTTGTATAAAACGCTTTACTTATATATCTTATATTTTCGAAGATATTCGTTAATAATGAAAAAATCCGTTATTTTCGAGAAGTTGTTTCAATCCCTAAACGTTGAAATATGCAGCTAATAAAAATATGGGTCTAATATTTTTTGTCATTTTTTAGATGCTTTACAACATATCTAAAAGCCATCAAAATCAATGAGAGACACTTCCTTGCAGACAATATTAGAAAAAATATATTTGTATCTCATTTTTTTATGTATTTTAATGCATTAATTAAATTATTTTCTGTACAGAATTTTTCATTTCTATAAAAAATATTTTAGTATTTTGCTTTTACAATTTCTCGACAATTTTACATAAAGGACTATGGAGATGGATAAGATAGAGTGGGAAAGTACAAACTGGAGTAAGAGGATGAAAGAACTATATGAAGCAGGAGGAACGAGTCGGTGGGAGAGAGAAGCTAAGGAAGACAAGGGAACGAATACAGTTGAAGAATGGATGGAAAAGTATAAAAGAAAGCTGCTGGAGGAAAGGGAAAATAAAATAAGAGAGTCAGTTTCGGCGAAAGAATACAAAAAGTGGAGGGGAGCAGGAAGGGCGAAATACTTAGGCCAAAAAGGAAAAGGAAAAAGACTGAAAACCCTAGCCAGATTCAGATGCTGCAATGAATGGAAAGGAGATAGATATTGGGAGGAGGATAGTAAAAGAGAATGTAGATTATGTGGAGAGAAAGAGGAAACCTGGAAGCATATTTTGACGGAATGCATAGAAACGAAAGAAATGGGCATATCGGAATCAACAATAATGTCGGAAGGAGGAGAAGGAGTGGAATGGATGCTTAAAATCATCGGAATAAGGAGGGAAAGAGAACAGCAGCATTGTAAGGCCGTACAAAGGCCAGGTTCCGATTAAAATCTTATGGGTATATGTGAAGGGTTGGGTACGTCCCTGTAAAACGCCATGTATCCCGAGAAGGGAATCATTACCTTAAAAAAAAAAAAAAAAAAATATGCCCAGTTTCATATAAAAAATTAAGTCTCTGGATAAACAGTAATCAGACATGGCTATAGAATTGTAGAGCATCAAAGGATGACTAAAAAGTTCTATGGACAAAACTTTGTACGAGTCCCCTGAATGCTAGAGCTGTCCAAAGTTTGCTATTATTGTTCGGTATTATCTTGGATGTGTGCGCACACACACACACACACACAGGTTGAGAAATCAGAATTAACCGAATGAAAAGGACATAACTTTACTGTAACTGAAATCAGTATTACAATCACGCTTGCATGTCTTCAAACGAACGCTATCAAAAAACGAATGAAAGAATAATAATGGCGGGTTTTAGCGCGCTCAAAAGAATACCAACCGAAGAAGATTACCACGAGACGTGCGCGTGTTGTTGTTAGCGCCGCTGCGCTCAGACGTACATACTTTATTGATTATAATTATCACTAAGCACGCTCTTATTTAAACACGGAAACTAAAATTTATAAACACTTAACAATTATGACCATATTATGACCATAAATAATTCCATTGGTCTTGTCTGATTTCTCTGTCTCCAGACCTTCTCGCGGTAACGGTGATAACGGATTGTACTACACAGTAAAAAAATTTGTGTTAAATTCAACACATTTTACATGTCCCAAACGATCCACTAAAATTTTTGTGTTAATTTAACATAATGTGAATGTGTCACAAATATTATGTCCATAATCTAACACAAAATAAAGAAAAGTTTAATGATATGTGAACGAAAATTTTATGTACAACAAACATTTGTATAATGTTAAATATAAATAAAAAAACAAATTATTTTAACATTTTCTAAATGTAACTGTTCAAAAATAATTATTGTGTAAAATTTACAGTATTTCTGTAATAGAAATTCAATATTTTACAGAAAAAATATGTTAATATAACTTTTTGAAAATGTTAACGGATATTATTATTACTGCTACAATATACTATTAATTTATATATAAATGAGAATTATTTAAATAATAATAATACACCTTTCTGCATAGTACATTGCACACAAAACATTTTATTACATTTTGAATTAGAATTTTAGAAAGAGACAGACTATATTATACATGCTATGCACCAAATTATTAATGCAAAGTAGCTCTCATAGGCTCGCCTTTTATCCTAGCGCGTGAGAATTTTTACTTAGGAGAAGGTGCTGGCGCATGTAGACACGTCGCAACAGTGCGCGTTACTATTAGCGTTTGCAGTCTTTTTGAAATATCAAAAGGAATTCTATGTTAATCTTACGATTAAATATAAAATGTATTATTTTAACATTTGATTTACTTAAATATGAATTTAACAAAAATAAATGAAATAACATAATCAAAATTATTTAACTTAACACATAAGTATGTTACATTTTTAGCACAAAAATATTAACAAGGATATTTTTTAACAAAAATACACAAAATTTTTTACTGTGTAAAGATATTGAAATAATATGTCTAGAATGTATTTAGTACAGTTCATTAACCCGGCTAACAAGGAAAGGTACGGAAGTATTCTTCGATTTTGATAAACTTTTAAAATGTTGTTTTCTAGACAAAAATATAAGGTATTTTTTATACGTGCCCGTTTCTTTTTTTATTTATTTGCACATTTGACCTCAATTTTTTAAGGTCAAAACCAAATGTAACAAAAAAATTTTACTGACAGATTTAAATTTCAGCGGCTTATAAAAATCAAGAAACGATTCGAGAAACCCAATCCGCGTCTGATATGTCGACCAGTATTATGTATCCCAGTGAGCAAGTAACATCAATTTACTTTTCAACTATATTGCATTAATGCGCGTTGCTGCAATGTAGTTGAAATGTTTGTTGCTTTACTGGAATAGCTTTGATAATTTGTTTAGTTTCAGCAAAATATAAAAATTTACAACACAAACTTTACAGAAAATTATTTAGAAACTGTGGCTATAAAAAAAGTATCACAAGAGATCAAATTTAAAACGAATTCTTGAAAGAGACATGCGGTTGCGGAAAAGAAACCAAGAATTTACTGAAGATGTTATTAATGTAGCTTCTGCAATAGTTCTAAAAAAATGACATTATTGTCCAAAAAAGTCAAATTATGAAAAAAAAGAAACAGAAAAAAGTGTTCAAAAATAACAAAATTATAAATAAATACTATTTTGTTTTTATTAGGCATTAACTTCTTTTACAATCTTGTGCACCGAATAAACAAAAAAAATTTTAATTTTAATATTTCAAAATAGTAGACATAAACTTACTTTTTTTAAGTCGTCGTCGTATGTATAGACGGACACATGCGGATATCTTTCCTTCCATTGATTAACTAATTGATTACTTATATTACAGAACTTGAGATAAAACTCCTGCAGTTTAAGACATTGTTTCAAAATAACGGAACAATTATCAGGTATATCAAGTTTCGCTTCAAAGAGATATAACATTTTCAAGTTTTTGCACTGCGCTAGTAATTTCAACCGGTGATCAGTGAGAACTGCATCAAACAAATAAATTTCTTGCAAGTGTTGATAAGAAGAAAGTAATCTAAATAAGCTGTCATCAGTAACTGGGTATTCGTTTCTGTAACAAAAATCATATAATTAGTACAGTATTTTAATTGCAAACAAAAAATTTATGTAACTTTTTCAAGATGCTCGCTAGAGAAGCAAACAAATTTCAATAAAGAATACAATAATGTGTATTTAAAAAAAAAATGTAGCACACACACTTACAGATAAAGTATCACTTTTTGTAAATTCTTACAGTTAGCGAGAGCATTAATACCCTGAGATGTAAGATCACGTGTGTTTTGTAAATATATTACTTCCAAGTCACGACACGAATTTGCCAACTCTATTAGAACTACATCAATTACAAAATGTCTCAATTGTAACTCACGCATCCGTTGATTATTTTGCAATATTTTGCAAAGACATTCAGTTGTTATACTTGTAAAAGAAAAGTTTATATATTCCAAATTATTTAGCCTTCCGAGATACGAAAATCCTTGTCGTTCATGCAATAACAACAACATAGATCCAATTCTAAAAAAAATTTGTATTAGTTGTTATGCAATTTACACATAATCTTGACAATTATATACATATACTATATGCATAATTACCTTTCAAATTTTTGCATGTCTCTGAAATTTTAAGTAGGACAGGATTTAAGTCCATGCGGCAGTTTCTTAATCTTAAATGCGTTAAACGCTTGCCGCAATTATCAAGAAAGTTTACGAAAACATCAACATTAAAGTCGCTTGCTGTAAGATCTAATTGTTGCAAATATTTACATCTAGGTGTAAAATAACAAAATATATTGGACATATATTTTTCAGATTTAATCCATCGCATGTTCAAACGTGTATAGAGTAGAGAATCCCGCGTTAAAAAATCAAAGCGCTTATTATTTACTTCATTCATGCGGCATAATGTTACCAAATCTAAGTATTTAAATATTTTTAGTAGTATTTCATTCTGTAAAAATAAAATATAATTAATATAATACAAAATAAATACTTTAATACTTAAAGTAAAAAATGTCATTGCAATAAATATTATGATGAAAAATAGACTTCTTAGAATACTTTACAGGAAGCGCAGATAAACTGCAACGTGATGGCTCCTTATAACTTTTCAATAGAATACGACGCGAGTCCTGTCCAAGAGGTTGCACATATCCAGGGATTACCTCTTGAGATGCCTTTTTGTGCTTCAAATTACTTGTATAATTAATCCTTCTTATTTCGTTGCAAATATCATCGGAACAAATTGATTTTTATTATTAACAGGAAAAAAGGATTTAAATATTACCTAATGTACAATAGTAATACCTATTATAAATAGCACAATATTTAGGAAAATTTCGTTGCAGATGAACTATATCCAAGTATGCACTTTTTGAATCTGCTGTTAAATTTTGAACATTGTCGTGGGTTGGAGAGTACATTCTGTTAATTCTTTTTAACAGATTACTTATTTCTATTACTTCATTCATGCGGCATAATGTTACTAAATCTAAATATTTAAATATTTTTAGTAGTATTTCATTCTGTAAAGATAAAATATAATACAAAATAAATACTTTAATACTCAAAGTACGAAATGTCGTTGCAATAAATATTGTGATGAGAAATAGACTTCTTAAAATACTTTACAGAAAGCGCAGATAAAATGCAACGTGATGGCTCCTTATAACTTTTCAATAGAATACGACGCGAGTCCTGTCCAAGAGGTTGCACATATCCAGGGATTACCTCTTGAGATGCCTTTTTGTGCTTCAAATTACTTTTATAATTAATCCTTCTTATTTCGCTGCAAATATCATCGGAACAAATTAATTTTTATTATTAACAGGAAAAAAAGATTTAAATAATACCTAATGTACAATAGTAATACCTATTATAAATAACACAATATTCAGGAAAATTTCGTTGCAGATGAACTATATCCAAGTGTGCACTTTTTGAATCTGCTGTTAAATTGTGAACATCGTCGTGGGTTGGAGAGTACATGCTGTTAATTCTTTTTAACAGATTACTTAAACTCTCGTTAGGATTTTTAGGAAGGATTAATTCCGATGTACCGATAAGCATCACAGCATCTAGTACTGCATAAGAATCATGTGAGCTGTTTTTAAACACTAATCTGAGCATTTTAGTTTTGAAGTCGCATGGATGCAATAACGGTGGAGAAAATAATCTTGATTCCGGTTGTACCCCTACAATCTGAGACGATTCAGCCCACAACTGAATCCAGTGATTATTGGAATCTTGAGCCGAAATTTGAATTACGCCTCCAGGACGAAATGTTTCGTAAATAGAGACTCTGACTGGATAAACAGCTTCATGAAACTCGATATCTTAAAAATAGAAAATAATTATACTCTCTTCTCAACAAAACCGTATCTTCTTTAACAATATCTTATTTATCGATTCAAATATTACATACCAATATAATTATTTTTGCTCGTCATATGGTCCCGTGTATACCATACAGTATCGTCAATTAAAGGTTTCATGAAATCTTCGTTTTGCCACGGAGATATTGAAATATCAAAACCATCCTTTCTTGGCTATATTAGAAAATCAAAATGTGTTAAATAGAAAATCTTGTAACATAAATTTATAGATAGCGATTACTTTGTACAGGACAATAACAGAGAATACGAGGAAATACACATACTCTGAGATATTTTTCCCCAAAAGAACATGGTAAATGAAATTGTGCGCCATAATTTAAGGATTCGGGTGGTCCAATTATGTCAGGGGCAGTATAGAATATGCTAAAATTCTGATGGTTTCTTCTCGTGGTAACAAATATTTTCTTCACAAATTGATAAACAAAGTCAACACTATTCTCTTCTCCTACGGAAACTCTGTCGATGTAAGGATATCGACTACAATTCTCGCAATTCAAAGATTTATTGTGGGTTGTCATTGTCTCTCTAAAAAAATACAAAAAATATGAAGAATAATAATCCTTTCTTTTTTAGCATATGCTAAAATGCACTATAATATTATATATATTAATAATTATAGCGTTAAGTATATGTATAATCTAACAATAAGTTTATCTTGCTTCCATTCGCATTACCATGCCAGTATTGATATTATTACATTGACATTATTATTAGTCTGCATGTGTGTGTTGAATATCATTATTAAATAATTAATTATTTTAAAGAAAATAACAGTTATTTTTTAATTTTGTTAATGTAGAAAAATGTTCTCTTATAAATTTAAAATATCGGAAGCTCTGTGTGTTTTTCTACTACCACGTGGCACACACGTGCACGAGCACAAATAAAGGAACAAAAATATTACATAATTTTGATTGCTCACATTCGCCAGACTTACGCTTAATTTTTAAATGACTATGAAGTTCTATTCTACAATAGTCGTAAGAATAGATGTAAGCCGCGTAAGCAGTAAACTATTGACTAATAATTGAGATTTTTACAATCCAAGAATAATCGATTGTAGTTGGTCAACTCTTACTGCTTAAATCTTACCGCATACTCTTACAGTTATTGTAGAATGAGTTTAAGATTTTCCGAAATGTATTTTTTACTTGCTCAATGTATATCTCTTATCTCATTTTCCGTTACACGTTATAACATGTTCCACCACGTGGCAGTGTGTCTCACAAAGTAGAAGAACATACGGCATACACACGTTCACGTGCACCAAAGAAAAAATATTGCAAAATTTAAATTGCTTACGTTCGCTACACTTACGCTTACGCTTTTATGGACCGATTTCATCGTTACCGATTAACATGATCCTCCGATTAAACTTATTCTTCGCCTTTTTCTAATAAGGGGGACAGAAAGAGATGAAGGGTAAGTTTAATGGGAGAATTATGTTAATCGGAGACTGTGAAATCGGCTTTAAATAATTAAAATTTTTCAAAATGTATTATTTTATTTATTTAATGTATCTTTTATCTCGTTGTTTGATCTAGGTTATGGCGACCTAACAATAAGTAACACAAAAGATCACACAGTGAATAAAAGAATTATATATCTACCGACAATTTAACTCGGAACTGAATCAAAAAATTAATCAGAAAACCTAATTTCTATCGATTTTCATACCACTTACTGTTTATCGGCAAGGCAATTTTGATTTTTTCCGTATAAAATGAAAAAATCATGAAAGAGAAGAAAAATGTTAGAACACGTGGTGAGCACATACTATTGCATACTACTTCTGTGTAGGTCCACACAGTGCTGTTATTTCGTGGACGCTGGAAGCTGGGACCCCCCCACCATCTGACACGGACGCGCGCACACAGCAGCGAACAGCCGCGTGGCACGTAAAGGTCTATCCAGACAAACTTGCATAGGTGCATAACCATATGCATAAAGAAACGGATTGGTCTATTTCCTTATGCACATGCATATGGACCAATCAATTTTCTTATGCTTATGTTTATGGGCTTATGCAAGTTTGTGTGGATATAGCTTTAGTGTGCAGCCAGCTTCGAGCGGCCGAAAAGCGCAAACATACATCTGCAGTCTCTTTCTTGCTCGAGCTAGCGTCGCCAGGCACGAGAATCGTAAAATCCTATCGCACTCGGCACGCGCGTCTTACTTGCGTCTTCGCGTGTCCTTTTCCGCACTAGGTGCGAGACATTATCGTGTCTCTTGATTATGTCACAATTAAAACGTAACAATTATTAATTAAATAAATCTTTTAATTATATTAAAATTTATTCTGTACATGAAAGACAAAAATTAAATATATTTATAAAATCTACATTTATTTAAACACATTTAAACAAATAATTTTCTTCAAATATGATAAAAGCCAATCATTGCAATCTCTGCTGTAATAAACTTTTTTAACATATTCTTTAAAGACTTATTGTTAGCATAACAACTTTATCTTTATCTATACATAGTTTGAGCATTTTCGAATATTGTTATTCCGAAAACAATATTTAAAAATATAATTGGTTGTACTTATTAAGCTATACGTGTAATGTATTCATAAATAATTACAAATAAACATATATATTATGTTTAAAAATTAGTAAATATTATTTTTTGTATTTTGCTCATCATATTTTCTCTTAATTTATCATCATCTTTAAGTCTTCTCATGAAATTTTATAAGTTTAATTAAATTGTCAATTGAGAGAGAAAAACTACGATTTTGCGGGAATTTATCAGCATTTAAATTGAGTAAATGCTACAATATTATTATCCCATATTAAAGTGTCAAGAATGTATGCATTTTACTGGAGTGATACAAATAGTCCTTTATCGTATGATGAAACATTAACAAAATTAGAAGAGCAATTATTTCATAAAACACAGGATTACTAAAGAATTTTGGTGAAATTTAACGAGTTTGTTCATTTAACAAAAAACTATTAAAATTGTAACTTTTTATCTTTATCCTTATTTTTAATAAATTTATCTTAACAAGTAGACGTATGGTTGGACCTGTTAAATTTGGTTTTTTGTTTAAACTAAACATAGTAACAAAAATAGTAACAATTCGTTACTTTTTGAGTAACGGTAACTAGTTAAAAATATATTTTTCCCAACTAAGAATGAATAGTTTTTTGCAACAAGTGCGGGAAGTTGAGAATTGGACACGAGTGCGGAGTGAACGCACGAGCCGAAGGCGAGTGCGATCACCCGCACGAGTGTCCAATTCTCAACCCGCACGTGTTACACCCTATTTTATATTACAAAGTGCGTGGAAAGTGGCCTATTGTGCACGCGCCATCTGTGCGACGGATGGCCGATTTCGCACGCGCGAGAGATTTCTCACTCGAAGCCGTGCGGGAATGAGATATTTCCGCACGCAGTGCGGAATGGGCCACTTTCCATGCACGTGTGATATAAAGTTATATTACTAATAATTCAAAAAACTTTTGTAATTCCAATAATATCAAAGCTAAGAGTGACAAGCTTATTAATAAAACTTAACAACAAATACTTACATATTCACAAAATAAATGTACAACGTACAGTTGTTTACATCACCTTACCAGATAAAATTACAGCTTTCCGATATTACGGACGTTATACAATACATTTGGCGCAATACGAATAAATAATTTTATATCTATTCGCAAAACACAGCATAGAAAATCTAATTGAATGCGTAAACACGTAGATTGTTGATTCATTGATTCGGCGCATTATACTTAACACTGACTTTACTTTGTGCTTATACGGTATCTCGTACGATATATTATTTTTTTATTTACACTAATCGCATATTTTTGGATTAATTTGTTTTTATATTGTAGTATGAGAAAATATGCACAAAAGGCCGTTATTGAATACAGCGCAACTAAAAAGAAATAATGCAATACTTATATCTTAACAGCGAGGCGCCTATAGCACGATGTTATCATCTCGTTTTCTCAGAAATCAAATAGTAAAATTATATAATTAATACACATGAATGGATTTGGCATTCAATGCTCTTTAATTTTTGTCCTTACAAAATTTTTAAATTTTACAAAAATAATAGGTGAAGATGGGAGTAAATTAAAAAATTTGATATTTTTCAAAATGTGAATATATCATTGCAAAGAGTATAAAATATCATAAAACTCTTAAGTTTTGTATAAAACGTTTTATTTATATATCTCATATTTTCGAAGATATTCGTTAATAATGAAAAAATCCGTTATTTTCGAGGAGTTCTTTCAACTTCTAAACGTTGAAATATGCAGCTAAAAAGATGCATCAATGGAATCGGCTCCAGAATATTATTACTCCTTATCCTTCTTATATTTTGGAACCAATTCCATCTTTGCTACCACCTGCCTCCGAACACCCTGTTAAACTCCATTTTTTGCAACTGCTCAAAAAGTTGCGGATTTAACTGTGGCTCCAGAAAAATGGGTTTAAAATGTTCAGCAGTGTGTGGACATTACGGGTGACCTCCTTTTGGGCACGTAACGATTCGACACCGCATGATTAGACACGCACTTTTGGACACGTAACTATTGAACACCGCACGATTCGACACCGCATGATTCAACACTGCACGATTGGACACCGCACGATTGGACACCGCACGATTCGACACCGCACGATTCGACACGAACATTGCACGATTCGACACCGCACGATTCGGCACCGCACGATTCGACACGAACATTGCACGATTCGACACCGCACGATTCGACACCGCACTTTTCGACACGCACGATTCGACACCGCACAATTCGACACCGCACTTTTCGACACGCACGATTCGACACAGCACGATTCGACACAGCACGATTCGACACCGCACGATTTGACACGCATAATTCGACACCGCACGATTCGACACCGCACGATTTGACACGCACAATTCGACACCGCACGATTCGACACGCTCGATTCGACACCGCACGATTCGACACCGCACGATTCGACACCGCACTTTTCGACACGCACGATTCGACACCGCACGATTCGACACGAACATTGCACGATTCGACACCGCACGATTCGACACCGCACTTTTCGACACGCACGATTCGACACCCGCACGATTCGACACCGCACGATTAGAAGCGAGAGCTGATATAAAAAATTAGAGAGTAACAGAACTCGCAAAGAAAGATAATAAATAAAAAACTATTACGTTTTTTTTAATTGTGTTTATTTTTAATTTTATATATCATCATATACATAGTGTCATCATATACATAGTGTCATCATATACATAGTGTCTCAAGGCACTACCCAACGCTTGTCGAAAGGTAGGAGTCAAGATTAATATAAAAATCGCCTATCATTTTGCGGCATTCGCATCGAGTTTTTAAATGTTAAAATCGTACAAGTGAAAGCGCGCGAGGAGAAGCGCTCGAGCCGCCTAAGCTATATAGCTATATAGCACGGCCCATTGTATCAAGCATTGTCTTTCGATGCGCGGCAAAAAGAAAGAACGACGTTGGAAGCACGAAGCACAGGCTGCGATGTGTTTCTCTTTTCTTTTTCACGCATCGAGCAATTAATGTCGACACACTGGACCGTGCTACAACTCAGGCAGTTCGAGCGCTTTGCTCCACGCACTGTCATTTGTACGTTAATAATTCAATAATAGGCACACCAAAAAAAAGTTGGATGTTCGCTAGACTACACCACATTACTTATATGTTTTTGGCATCGCTGAATCCGAATCCGTTGTCCGTTTTACCCCATCACGTCAGGTTTTGTCCCTAACCTCAAAAAATATCTTAAAAACGCTAAAACGGCTCTTTTTATGTTGAGAAATAAAGCATAAGCACCATATTTATATGTTTTTGGGATTGCTGAATCCGAATCCGTTGTCCGTTTTATCTTATTACGTCAGGTTTCATCCCTAACCTCAAAAAATACCGCAGAATCGCTAAAATAGCGTTTTTAAGGGCATCCTATAGTGGCAGTATTTACCGACCGAATTCTATATCTGTCCTTGTATAGACAATGATGATAGACAAGGATAGACACGGTTATAGGTTATATTGCATTCATTACAAAAAATCTTTTTTTGTAGGCTTTTATTCTTGGTTCTATTTGCACGATATTGTTCCTACATGTTATCCCTACATCCCTGGGTGTTTATATATATATATATATATATATACATATATATATATATATAAACTGCAGTAATTTTGTTATTGTCGTCAGATGACAGCTGTATGTAGTAAAATTATTATATTTTTTTTGTTCCCAATATGAAATCGTGTGTCGCGATGTAGATTTTTGTGCGTTCTTTAATTCTGTAAAAGACTTTTGCCATTCTGTAAACCCAATTCAAAGATAAATTAAAATGAAAAAATGTCGGTAACTCTGCCACTATAGGATTCCCTTAAAGCTGAATAGTGAATACTGGCGATTGAAATCTGTAAACAATAGACTACTTATGTTCTTGGAGATATTAAATTTGAATTTTGAAGTTGAATCAATCTTAATAGGTTAAAATTCCTTTTTAACTCTAAATATATCACAATTCTTTATTTATTTTTTTCTATAGTATCTAACTCTTTTACTCTCAAAAGATCTATGGAGTGGGTTTCTTTTACGTTTGATTCCCTGTCGTACATTTTCTCTTTTCAAAGTCCAACAGTAGTCAGCCATCATATTTATACCCCATCTCCCTTGATAGCGACGCTCCATTACTTTTATATCTTGGTGGAATCGTTCTACTTGTTCTTCACTATAATCTCCTAAATTCATTGGGAAAAGTGATGACCACGAACAAATAGTAGCGGATATGGTGAAAAACTTTGGAAAATTAGGATGTTTGATGAATCTGAAGCTGCACTTTTTAAATTCTCATCTCGATTATTTCCCAATGAATTTAGGAGATTATAGTCAAGAATAAGGAGAACGATTCCACCAAGATATAAAAGTAATGGAGCATCGCTATCAAGGGAGATGGGGTATAAATATAATGGCTGACTACTGTTGGACTTTGAAAAAAGAAAATGTACGACAGGGAATCAAACTAAAAGAAACCCACTCCATAGATCTTTTGAGAGTAAAAGTGTTAAATACTATAAAAAAAAATAGAAAATTGTGATATATTTAGAGTTAAAAAAAAATTTTAACTTATTAAGATTGATTCAACTTCAAAATTCAAATTTAATATTTCCAAAAAACATAAGTAGTCTATTGTTTACAGATTTTAATCGCCAGTGTTCTCTGTTCAATTTTAAAAACGCTATTTTAGCGATTCTGAGATATTTTTTAAGGTTAGGGATGAAACCTGACGTGATGAGGTAAAACGGACAACGGATTCGGATTCAGCGATTCCAAAAACATATAAATATGGTGCTTATGCTTTATTTCTCAACATGAAAAGAGCCGTTTAGCGTTTTTAAGATATTTTTTGAGGTTAGGGACGAAACCTGACGTGATGGGGTAAAACGGACAACGGATTCGGATTCAGCGATGCCAAAAACATATAGGTGTGGTGGTGTAGTCTAGCGAACATCCAACTTTTTTTTTGGTGTGCCTATTATTGAATTATTAAACGTACAAATGACAGTGCGTGGAGCAAAGCGCTTGAACTGCCTGAGTTGTAGCACGGTCCAGTGTGTCGGCATTAATTGCTCGATGCGTGAAAAAAAAAAGAGAAACACATCGCAGCTTGTGCTTCGTGCTTCCAACGTCGTTCTTTCTTTTTGCCACGCATCGAAAGATAATGCTTGATACAATGGGCCGTGCTATATAGCTATATAGCTTAAGCGGCTTGAGCGCTTCTCCTCGCGTGCTTTCACTTGTACGATTTTAACATTTGAAAACTCGATAATTATTGCGAATGTCGCAAAATGGTAGGCGATTTTTATGTTAATCTCGAATCTCGACTCCTACCTTTCGACAAGCGTTGGGTAGTGCTTTGAGACATTATGTATATGATGACACTATGTATATGATGACACTATGTATATGATGATATATAAAATTAAAAATAAACACAATTTAAAAAAACGTAATAGTTTTTTATTTATTATCTATCTTTGCGAGTTCTGTTACTCTCTAATTTTTTATATTAGCTCTCGCTTCTAATCATGCGGTGTCGAATCGTGCGGTGTCGAATCGTGCGTGTCGAAAAGTGCGGTGTCGAATCGTGCGGTGTCGAATCGTGCAATGTTCGTGTCGAGTGTCGAATCGTGCGGTGTCGAATCGTGCGGTGTCGAATCGAGCGTGTCGAATCGTGCGGTGTCGAATTGTGCTTGTCGAATCGTGCGGTGTCAAATCGTGCGGTGTCGAATCGTGCGTGTCGAAAAGTGAGGTGCCGAATCGTGCGGTGTCGAATCGTGCAATGTTCGTGCCGAGTGTCGAATCGTGCGGTGTCGAATCGTGCGGTGTCGAATCGTGCGGTGTCGAATCGAGCGTGTCGAATCGTGCGGTGTCGAATTGTTCATGTCGAATCGTGCGGTGTCGAATCGTGCGGTGTCGAATCGTGCTGTGTCGAATCGTGCGTGTCGAAAAGTGCGGTGTCGAATCGTGCGGTGTCGAATCGTGCGTGTCGAAAAGTGCGGTGTCGAATCGTGCGGTGTCGAATCGTGCAATGTTCGTGTCGAATCGTGCGGTGCCGAATCGTGCGGTGTCGAATCGTGCAATATTTGCGTCGAATTGTACGGTGTCGAATCATGCGGTGTCCTATCGTGCGGTGTCCAATCGTGCAGTGTTAAATTATGCGGTGTCGAATCGTGCGGTGTTCAATAGTTACGTGTCCAAAAGTGCGTGTCTAATCATGCGGTGTCGAATCGTTACGTGCCCAAACGGGATACGCCCGACATTACCATGGCCAGTCTTGCCTTAACGCAGCACCTGATGCAATCGAAGAATGCTATATCAATAGCTACGAAGACAAACCTGCAGATTTCTTGGCGGAAGCCATAGAAATTGAAGAAGTAGGCGCAAAAGTTATGGATATCGACCCAACGGAGAGAATTGAAGAAGAAGCAGAAACTCAATAGCAAAATTTGTGTTTTTTCACGTTTGCAAAAGAATGTTTGTCATGAAAATTGATTTGTTTCATTTCAGGAAATGAAAATGGATACTATTATCTTTGGAGTGTCATATCCGATTTTATAAATATTGATTTTTTACAAAAGCGGGCGCTTGAACTTAACGTAGCGATCTTCAAGAAAAAATTTATTTTTTTTTTACTCAAAAAACAAAAACTAAGAATTGAAAAAAAATCCTATGACACGCGATAGATAATTATGTATACAATAACCACGAGAAAGTCCAAGTTTATCGGTTCAGTGGTTTTCAAGATATTTTGGGTACCAGTTTAAAAAACGTTGTTTTGAGAAAAACAAGCGTTTGAAAATGTTTTGATGGATAAATTATAAAATTTGTTCAACTTACACAGAGTCATCGATACCATAATATATGGTTTTCCGAAGTGGAAGGTACGCCCATATCTCCTAAATTTTGTTGTTGACGCCGCAGTCACCCTTCTTTTGTTTGTTCTTGCGCTCATACCTCGGCTTGCGCTATGCGGCGGTCATCTTCACCTACAGCGTACAGGTGTGCGTTCGGTCCAACAGAAATTCCCATGACGTTCATTATTTGTAGTAATGATGTGACTTCATTGTTAAATATGCAAGTTGCTGCGTACGCAGCAATTTCAACAATTGCAGCCCCGCTGTGCATCATTTTTGGAGCTCTCTTCCAAATTAATTGGTTAAAGCTTTTGTTGCTGTTCTGCGTATAACCACCAACACAGCGCTCCAATAACGTGTCCTTACTACAGAAGTCTTCGTATATCGGTTTGATGATCTTCAAAATCGAGTCCAGTAATGCCGAATAAGAATAATCGTGACAAAAATTACGCAGTTCCCCTTTTGCTTGTTGTCACTTGCAGTCTTGCACCACGAGTCGGAGTCTTCGGGGTGATATTTATGTTCAGGCTTGCTGTCTGTGGAGCTGTAATGGTACAAAGTTGCTAATATAAGGGTACGAAGGTATGGAAGACGGCTGTCATGATGAACACAAAACCAAAATTTTGAATCCCAGTCTTCAGATGCTTTCTGATTTGAACTGCACGTCACCATCGCACGTTTTGCATTTCATCCATTCTGACAAAGCAGAAAACACTGTCACATTTAAAATTCGATATCCGATGCTTAATTCTTCTGGCACTGGAACGTCTCGTGTGCCCTTCAATTTTTTGGCACTGGCATTTACATTCAATTCAGTTCTTTCTGCATCGTATCGATTTTCAGGCGGCATTTTCTTCCTTTTGCGATCTTTCCGAAATTCCTCCAATCTGTGGCTCTTTCTAGAACCTTTTTTTCTCTTCCATCTTTACTCCTGAATACCTTATTCACAAACGAAGGCTTCGACACTTGCTCTAACGCACAGATATACACGAACGGCAAGCTATTGACGAAGCACGCCAAGTTTCTGTCAGGATAGCCGTAGCGTTTAAAATATGACAGAGACAGGCTATGCAAGACCAATAAAATACCGTTATACCAAAAAACACAATGGATCCGAGCACAATAGACTGAAGGGACGGTTAGACTGTTATAGCTACCTGAGCGGCGCGTCGTGCTGCTACCTGTGCGACCCGACGCGGCGCGGCGCCCATCCAACGAATGCATTTACTCTCTAGGCTATAACTTTGTAATTTTTTGGAAATTTCACTTAAAATTTTCAACAGACATTCTTAACATATCAAACATGAAGAAAATGTGAAAATTGAAAAAACGATTTTTCGGACCCTGCTATATAGGTGTATATTACCCCTTAACTTATTGCACGCTGGGGTGCACCAGTTCAGGAATTTCTTCGAAAAAGAATAGACGTCATAGATGGTATATGCATAAAGCTTCTAGAACATTCTCGCACATGTTTCAAAGACGAGGTATGTCTCATAATCACGTTCAAAAGAGTTGAAAAGTAAGAATTTTAAATGTCGTTATCTAAAATGTTTTTATCATTAAAACAAAACGTTTCTATAATAGTTTTTGAAACGTTATTTTATCGGAAAAAAAACGTTCCGAACGTTTTTCGAATATACATTTTTACTCACGAGAAACGTTTCTAGAAATCGGTTATCTAGAAAAGGTTTCGGAAAAACGCTTATAAAATATTTCTAAAACGTGTATGTGTTACCTGGGAGAGCTATTAACTAATAAGATTTTTACAATCCAAGAATAAATAATCGATTGTAGTTGGTCAACATTTACTGCTTACGTCTTACCGCATACTCTTACAGTTATTGTAGAATGGGTTTAAGATTTGCCAAAATGTATTTTTTATCTTCTCAATGCTTTTATCTCATTTTTCGATATACGTTATAACATGTTCCACCACGTGGTAATGTGTTTCACACGGTAGAAGAACACGTTGCACCAAAGAAAAATAATTGCAAAATTTAAATTGCTTTACGTTCGCTACACTTACGCTTACGCTTTTAAACAACTAATATTTTTCAAAATATATTTTTCTATTTATTTAATGTATCTTTTATCTCATTTTCTGATATAGGTTGTAGCGATCTAACAATAAGTCGCACAAAAGGTCACACAGTAAATATAAGAATTAGTTATCTACCGGACATTTAACTCGGAACTGAATCAAAAAATTAATCAGAAAAACTATTTTTTATCGATTTTCATACTACTTACTGTTTATCAGCAAAACAGTAGTAGGTCTACACAGTGCTGTTATTTCGTTGACACTGCTGCTAGGACCCTCCACCATCCGACTGTGCGGCGGCTGTGTGCTCGCAAGCATGGTGTAAAGAAACAAGGTGAAGCATTGCGCATATGGCGGTCGCACGATAAAATTAGCCAATGAAATTTGGGTCCAAGTACACGCGCGAAATTCAAATAGGAAATAATCACGTAATCAATGTCACCGATGAGATACCTCGTCGGTGGCAATGTATGTTTATAATTAAGATTGTAAAAAAAAAATGTAAAAATTTTTTAACTATGTACATACAAAAATATTAATATATATAATATTTCAAAAAAATATAAATAATAAATATTTTATCTCTCTTATATGTAATCTCATAAAATAAATTACAAGGTATCTTTTCAAAAGGTATATGTATATGTGTTACTAAAAGAAAAAGAATATAGTATGTAACATGTAAAAGAACAATGGAATAATACAATTTGTAAGTAGTATAAAAATGCTGTTATTTTTATTTTTCACTACATTTTACATTATATCTTATACAGTACAAAAATATATATATTATCTTATATATGTGGGATTTTTTTTATTACATATTTTAGATATTTTTTTGCTTTTTTTCTTTAAAATATTATTTTCTATAATTTCTTTATTTAGTTTTCGCAATCGTATATATGTACGAGTACGTACAAGACAAGCAATGACTGCTCTAGGAAAGTTATTATTAGTTTTTGTACAAACAATATCAGTTAATTTATCAAAAATCCATGGTTCTTTATTTAAAAAATTACCATGAAATTTTTCGAATTCGGAATTCATAATATTTGCTGCTGCTTCTAATTCGGTAGTGGGGATACATGAAATTTCCTCTAGATTTAAAAGAAACCCAATCGTCTGAAATTGCTGGAAGTGTTTTTGTAGGGACACCTAAATTATTATAAGTGTTACGGAATCTATGTGCTACATATCCAGCAACATACAATAAAGCATTTTTTTCTATAATTTCGGTGCCTGTGTTTTGTTCAATGGCTTCAAGTAATTCTAATTCTTGTAAAGTTGGGGTATAACAGCTTAAATCAATTGCTGGAAAAATTATAAGACAAGACAATTATGAAAAAAATTATAAACATGGATATAAATAAATTATATAACATTATTCAACAAGATAGCAAATTGAATATATTTTGAACATATTATGATCCATACAGTATTGATAGATAAACTTAATGACAATCTTAAATATAAGATCAGACTATAAATATCGATGTATAAATATAGGCTTTAACATTGATATATATAAAACCAGCGGCACACGATGCTTATTTCATGTTACATTATTTGCTGGATTTCCTTGCTGCTGTGTGGGCAGTTGTCGTAGCAATGCTGCTAGCTGTGTTGTTAACTTGTCTTTACATGGTGCGGTCTTTCGTACAGGCTGAGTAGCTGGACCTTAATTTTTCAAATAAAAACAAAAACATACCGTGTGCCGCTAGTTAAATGGATGTCGATTAAATTACTATTTCTCACTAAATAATCCAGACAGGACGAATTTCTAAAAAAAAAAAAAAATTATTTGCTGTATTAATATTAAAAAATGATTAATAAAAAAATCAAATTAATATTCGTACTAGTAGTCATACGTTATAGAAAAAAAATGATAAAATAATTTAAAATAAGAGAAATTCACAAAAAATTTCATTCAAATAATTTAAAAAAAGGAAAATTTCATAATATAGAATATATACGCTAATACTAGATATTTTATGTATTTTTTTCTATTAATAGATTAAAGTGCACGCACACACTGCATATATATACACATTTATAATGTTCTAAATAATAAATTAATAAAAATTAATATTTAAACTTTTTACGTTACCTTCACTGTTTTCAACTTCTTGTATATCGATATCCATTGCTTCTTCCTCAATTTTATTAAAAAATTTTTCTGTATTTATAAAGTCTTCCTCTTCAATAACTATTGATTTTTCTTGTGGTATGGAATGCAAATTTGTTGCTTGACTATGAACATTGTTATGTGCTTCATCAATTTCTGTGAGAATAGTAGAATTATCTCCTATAGTATTTGCACCTAAAGTGACATACTCCGAGTGTTTACCTAATATGTACCATCTCAATCTATATTTTAATTGCACAGGTGTAGGATGGTCATATCCTGCACCCATCATTCTTAAGTATGAAAATAAATTTTCTAGGACATCTTGGTTCAGTCTTCTTGTTAATAGATATTTTATTGGAAATTCTTCAGATGAATATTTTTGTAGAATATATGGAAACATTTCAACTAATGACTTTGTTACACACTAAAATTCCTTTTTGAAACTGCAATAATGTTGATCTACGTCCCACTCGCATTTCCAGAATAAACTCGTTCATATTAGCAATTATTTTATTTTGTTCATCTATATTAATACCATATGCATGTGAGCTAGTACAATGCCCAAATTTAAAGTTGCTATTAAAAATGTCAAACCAGTCATTAAATAACTGAAGTACGTCAGCAGTTTGTTTCCATTGTGGAGAAGTAAGTAGATCCTTTTCTCCGCACCAACGTATTGCTAATGCATTAGTATTTGAGAAAACTTGTGCAGCCATTTTAACATTTTGTCTCTGTGCTCCTTTTATATCTAAATGTGCTCTACTTAATTTGTGAGCTATTTTTAAATCTCCTGAATTTAATCTCAATATTTCTTCTAAGCATGTCTTGTCAACATCAATTCCTTTCGTTTTAAAGCCAGAATCCAAAAGTTATTCCTGGCCAATTTTATTAAGTGAGGAACGTCAGCGTAAAAAAATATTTTTAATGAACTATTACTTGGATGTATAATATAATTTTGTTTCACAATGGTTTCTTGTTCATTCTTTTTCGGAGTATCTGTGCTAACATTTATTCCAATATTAAGATTATTCCACAGTTTCATGTTCGCTGGCCCCATATCACTTATCACAGCCAAAACAATATAATTAATTTCATAAAGTCTATTTATTATTGTTAGCAATGTATCTGCAGACATAGGTTTATCAAACTCATAATATATTGGCTGTTTCCATTTACAAAACAAACCTCGGGCCAAGACAAACTGACATGTCTTATGAGATCCATAAATCCTCTGTTCCTTCCGTTCTATTTCAATTTATTTGAAACGTATACTTCGTCGAAAGTTAACACCGTCAATCTTTCGTGTAAACTAAAGCTCTGTCCTTTATCATTCATAATTTGAAGCACATCTGTCAAAATTCCAGGTGGAATACGAAATGAAGCACACCAGTTACGTAGGGTTGTTTCACAAGGTAATGGCATTTTCTTTGTATTACGTAAATATCGATAAGCTTTGGACTCAAGGACCGTAAAGCAATAGCTTGATACTATATCTGCAGACGACCATGTAATGCGAGGGTTTGTTTTTTGTGACATCAACATTTTTATTTGACCAGAAGTAAAAACTTTGCGTAACGCATGTAAAGGTATTACATCTTCCTCTTGTTTATCTATTACTATTTGTGTTAAAAGTTCAGATTTTTTTTCTACATCTTTCTGTAGTTTTCCACCTGTTGACTTAATTTTATATTATTTTTAATAAGTTTATATTTCTCCTTAAGTATTTGATTTTTTTCTTTAATTAACATTTCCTTTTCTTTCTTTTCTTTTCTAATAAATCCATTAATATTGATACATTTTGTTCGGTAGATGTTTTATCCCTGTAAAATGTACCCCCCCCCCCCAAATCGACCCCAAAGCTATCCGATCAAGCCTATTTAGAACTTGATCCGTTCACTCGTTATCGAGATCTCAACATCTCGAGTACTTGCAAATCGTCGCGTCGCAGTAAAAGAGTCACGGTTGGTCTCGCTCCGCGTGTACTTGGCGCGAGACACTACCGTGTCTCTTGATTTATATTTTAAGAATATATTATATTTGTCGCACGACAAATTTTTTGAGCATGTTCACAGATTAGAAAATTTCTAAATTCGAAATTTTTTATATTTTGCAACCAATCAATATGCTAAAAAATTTTGTCGTACAACAAATGTAATATTACTCTAACATTAAGTTCTTATATAGGTTTAAAAATATAAAAATATGTATATTAATTGTACAATACCTTGTGTCTGTTTCTTGTTCTGTTATCATATCTAATTCACAGGTATCGTTTTTTGAGCCTCTTTGTTGTGTATTTTGTTTTTTCTGTAATTATATCTGTGACGTTTTGTACCTTTTCATGTATGTGTTGCTGTTCTTGAGCATATTTTAAAGTTGTACATATGTTGGTACACCTGTCTTTACTCTGAAATAAATTTATATTGTAAGCTTAGAGGGTCGATTGTGTATCGCACAACTCTGTGAAAATTACAAAAGTGAGCAAATTTACTAGAATATTAATAATTTCATTAGTCAGCGTCAAGTGAATTTGTTCACTTTTGTATTTTTCACCAAGTTAATATTATTATACACATACAAAATCCATAAATCTATGTTTCAAAAATCTATCTATATAACAAATATATTTTTCTTTTAATAAAATGTTCTTACATGGATTTTGCTTTTATAACTCCTGTTTCTTTCATTGTTACATTTAATAATTTGCTCGGCACTGCATCCTTTTTTAGATGACGTATCTCTTTGGCAAATTTTTTTGTTCGTGGCTTTGTCCACTTCATCTCGAAACAATTTTCTTCGAATAAAGATTGCATATTCTTGCTTTAATTCCAATAAATAACACATGTATGAAATTATAATAATCTCTCTCTCTCTCGAGAGCGAGAGCGAGAGAGAGAGAGAGAGAGAGAGAGAAGAGAGAGAGAGAGAGAGAGGAGAGAGAGAGAGAGCGAGAAAAGAAAACGGCGAAAAGAGAGAGACAGAAGGACAGACAAACGAGAAAGGGAAAAGAGGAAGAAAAGAAAGAGACAACACTCCACCAAATAGCAAACCCTCCCCCCCCTCCCCATCCCCTTCCCCCTCCCACTCCCCCTCCCCCTCACCTCCCCCTCCCCTCCCCCTCTCCCTACCCCTTCCCCCTCACCCCTCCCCCTCACTCCCGCGTGCATTCTCTGTGCGGCTGTTACAGCCTTTTATGTAACACGCTAGCATTTCTGCAAAAAAACATTATACAGATTATACAATACTATACTATATTAAACGCTGCATTACGTACATTACAACCCACACAGCACAGGTAGATTCTGAGCATGTACTCAGTATATCATAAACGTAGATTGCGTATATCCTGTTGATATTCGAAATACGTCCATGATATTTTAAGAATGTACTGAAGATGTTCTAATGTCTGCCCTAAACGCTTACTCAGTATATACTGAGAATATTTTTTTGTATATTGTGAGTATATTAAAAAAATATTTTGATTACATTACCAGTATCTACTACAGAATATTTCCAAAATTATTTATTTCAAAAAAATAAATTTTATTATTTTTTAACTTTGTTTCTTAAGATGCAGATGCAGTCTACTATAATTATAAATATTTTCTTGTATCTGAAAAATCTGAAAAAAACACTTACCTTGGTGGGATTCGAACTCGGGACCTCTGGATCGTGAGCCAACTGCCTTACGTGGTAGACTACTTCTTAATTTAATGAAGTGTTATACATATATAGTCTACATATGTTATAACCAGCGCAAATATATAATTTTTCAAAAATCATCTTAAGAAACAAATTCAGTTTAAAAAGAGTAATAAAATTTTGAATTGGATATGTGATATAATATTTCTTAATGTCCGGTGAATGTCAGAAACCACTGCCGGCTCATCCCAATCAGCAGACAATATTTTTTAAATGTTTTTTAAATATTTTTTTTTCAGTATTTATACGTTGTTACAGTTTATTGTACAAATAATATTTATTTAATGTTTATTAAATGTTTATTTTACATTAATTATTAATTTAAAATTATGATTTAGAAAAAACATTTATTTAACGTTTATTTAATATTTAGGTCACATTAATTATTTATTTGCAATAATATTTTTTAAAAACATTTATTTCACATTTATTTAACATTTATTTAATATTTATTTTACATTAATTATTTATTTAAAAAAATAATTTTAAAAAATATTTATTTAACGTTTATTGATTAATATTTATGTCATATTAATTATATGTTTACAATAATAATTTCTAAAAACATTTATTTCACATTTATTCAACTTTAATTTAACATTTATTTTACATTATTTATTTATTTAAAATAATAATTTAGAAAAAATATTTATTTAACGTTTATTTAATATTTATGTCACATTAATTATTTGTTTGCAATAATAATTTTTAAAAACATTAATTTCACATTTATTTAACATTAATTTAATATTTATTTTACATTAGGGTAGACCGGGGCACGTTGTCACATTTTGTTCAATATTTTTTGTATTTTTTACATTCAATATTTGAGAGTACTTTGATATGCCAAAATTTCGAGTGAACCCTCAGCTTCAATTGGACAGTATTGAATTTTGTGTGATTGTTACTCTACAGTTGTTACATAACAATAAATAACGACAGGTCGCTTGTGACAACGTGCTCCGTGACCGGGGCACCGTGACCACATCAAATGTGATTGCATGCAAAATGTTATCCAAACTGAATTCAACGTAAATATCAATATATTATAGTGCGCTGCAATGTAAAAAAGTAAAATCCTTCACAGAAACATTTATTTTATTTCAAAAAAGTACAAAAAGCACGAAGTTTTCGTTTTAATCTAAATACAAGAATTCCACTCGAATGCGCAACTTATTGATACACATTTAACAGCAAGACGAATTACTTTTAGATCGACTACTGCGGCTCTCGCAGTTTTCCGTTTGTAGGAGCGCACCATATCCCAATTGCACCTATGACATTAAAATTCGTGACAACGTGCCCCGAGGGCATTTTTTTACTCCAAACAGCCTCATGGCCGACACGTTTTGAGATATTCATAAGGTTAGGTATTGCACGCGGTAGGTAAAAGTACATACTTTAAGATAATATAAAGGTCTATTCTGAAAAAACACAAGCTTCATATCCAGTACATTGAATATTAGACAATAAAATTTTACTTACGGTCGCAAAAAACTTTCAAATTGATTTTACGTCAACACAGCTGGAGCAATCTCAACACTGTAAACATACCAAAATGGGCATACACTAACACGTTTTGGGAACAACGGGTGTTGTCCTCTGATTATTAGTTTTTTAAATAAAGCCGATGTGACAACGTGCCCCGTGTGACAACGTGCCCCGGTCTACCCTACTTATTCACTTGCAATAATAATTTGAAAAAACATTTACTTAATATTTATTTGACATCCCGGGTGAATTTTGTAATGAGCCGGCACTGGTTTCTGACATTCACCGGACCTTAAGAAATATTATATATATCCAATTCAAAATTTTATTACTCTTTTTAAACTGAATTTGTTTCTTAAGATGATTTTTGAAAAATTATAAATTTGCGCTGGTTATACCATATGTAGACTGTATATGTATAACACTTCATTAAATTAAGAAGTAGTCTACCACGTAAGGCAGTTGGCTCACGATCCAGAGGTCCCGAGTTCGAATCCCACCAAGGTAAGTGTTTTTTTCAGATTTTTCAGATACGAGAAAATATTTATAATCATAGTAGAACTGCATCTGCATCTTAAGAAACAAAGTTAAAAAATAATAATAAAATTTCGAAATAAATAATTTTTTTTGTCGTTAAAATAAACGTTTTTTAAACACTAAAAAAATGTCTTTTTAAACGTTAAAATAAACGTTTTTAAACATTAAAAAAATATCTTTCTAAACGTTAAAATAATATTTCTTAAACGTTAAAATAATATTATTTTAAACGTTAAAAAAAATGTTTTTTTAATGAAAAAAAGGGAACTTATCCCATTATTTTTAACGTTTTTAAAAATGTTTGAAAAATGTTTTTTAAATGTTTTTTAAAAACATTTTTTAAATATTATTTTGCTGATTGGGATTACGAAATTCACCCGGGATGTCGAATAAATATTAAGTAAATGTTTTTTCAAATTATTATTGCAAGTGAATAAGTCATGTAAAATAAATATTAAATTAATGTCGAATAAATATTAAATAAATGTTTTTTCAAATCATTATTGCAAATAAATGAGTAATGTAAAATAATTATTAAATTAATGTCGAATAAATATTAAATAAATGTTTTTTAAAATTATTATTGCAAATAAATAAGTAATGTAAAATAATTATTAAATTAATGTCAAATAAATATTAAATAAATGTTTTTTAGAATTATTATTGAAAATAAATAAGTAATGTATAATAAATATTAAATTAATGTCGAATACATATTAAGTAAATGTTTTTTCAAATTATTATTGCAAGTGAATAAGTAATGTAAAATAAATATTAAATTAATGTCAAATAAATATTATTATAAATAAATGTTTTTTAAAATTATTATTGCAAATGAATAAGTAATGTAAAATAAATATTAAATTAATATCGAATAAATGTTAAATAAATGTTTTTTTTAAATCATTATTGCAAATAAATTATTAATGTAAAAGAAATATTAAATAAACGTTAAATAAACGTTTAATAAATATTTTTTCTAAATCATTACTTCAAATAAATAATTAATGTGAAATAAATATTTAATAAACATTAAATAAATATTATTTTTACAATGGATTGTATAAATGTATAATTAATAAAAAATAAATATTAAAAACACATTTAAAAAACATTGTCTGCTGATTGGGTAGCTCACTTACTCTTCGTCTCTTTCTTATTATGCTTTCTAAAAATCCGATAAAAAAATATATTATTCTGATAAATTTAGCATATCCTGAAAATATTCGATAAATAGACCGAATATTACTGATAAATTTCGAATATTCTTAAAATATCAGTAAAATAATATACTGCAAAATACGTTATAGAGATATTATCAGTATATCTTGTATATCTATAGTATATTGAGTAGCAATTCAGTATATACGAATGATATCATGTGCTGTGTGGGAATAAATTACAATAACTCACCTCAATCTAAAAGCTAAATAAGATTTTAACAGGTTATAATACACGTTTACGTGAGCCTTCGTCGCCATATTGTTTCAATGCTTTGGGCCCAATTTTGATTGGTCAATTCATGGACGACTGCGCATCACAGGGAATGCTTCACCTTGCTTTTTACATCATGCTACGAGATATTGTCGGTAAATCATACGGCTGCAGGATCCCCTTAAGACTCCGTTCAGCCAATCAAATGACCGTATTAGCAACTTAAGACGTTACTTTATAAGACGGTCTTGAAATAAGATCCGACTATGAATACGGCCCATAATCTCACTAAACTGCGTTGGTCACGTGGGCATCATAAGCCGCGTTTACAGTATTAATGGCGAGTTTACACAACATACAAATTTCGAGATAATTGGAATGACGACTTTGCTTCGGTGCCAACTTCGCTCCGGTATTCACTTCGCCCCGGTCTCCTCTATATAATATTTTCAACATTTAGGAAATAATTGTTTCATCTGAAAATCAAGTTTCATATGCGTTTTCTGGACAGTGTGACGTAAACTGCGCGAAATTTAAAATATACTATACTATTATAATGAAAACTTATTTGGAATCGTACTAGCTTGGATTTTTTCACCCTGCTGCACATCCCAAGTAGCAAAGTGACGTCAGAAGACGACGTAATGACGTCTATTTTTAGTCATTTTTGGTCTATGACGTCGGCGACTAATAATGAACGTTTATAAGACGTTATTTCTTAGACCATCTAAAGACGTCATTTTAGAGACGTCTTAAAGTCGTCCAAATAAGGTCTTTTTGTAACATAATTATTTTTACTTTTTAATATTTGTATAATAAAGTAATAATAAAATAAAAACCACAAAATTAACTATAATATGTTTGTTTCGCAACTTTAGGATTAAAGTGATGAATTTATGGTATAAGTGAATGTAGTTGCGTGTGATTATAGTTTTATGATAACTATTTCATGCATATATATTGACGTTATGTATACTATTCTTCCAGATTATACATTTCTACTCAAATTATTTATCTTTGGATATGTAATTATACTTTGATGTTACTCCTTTGCAGGTAAATGGTCGACAGAAGCTTACAATGTGGTACAAAATTGTTCCTCAAAGGGAGTTGCTGCTCAAGCTCAGAATGAAGATCGCATTCAAACTAATATTTATGCAAATATTTATTTTATGATACAAAATTATGGGGTAAGTAGTTATTATTATCCAATCTTCGAGAATTTCTTTGCAGATGCGCAAATTAATTGAAATTAATTGATTTTTTTAAAGCTATAATTTCCCTTACTGAAGAACTGGTAATGAACGGACATGCTGAACAAGTAGCATGGGACCAGATGAAGCCAGAAACACTTGAATCCATCTGTACATAAGAGCTGTCAAGAAACTCTACAATACAATTTTCACGCATAATTCGCGATTCTTAGTCAGTATGGACTAGAATTTAATACAATCGCCATTGATATGATCTCCTTTAATCGCGTCAAAATTGATTATTTCGCTTTTTGACTTTTCTTTACTCATGTTGTAAAATAGTTTTCCGATTGTGTAGAATATTTATTATATTTAGAAAGAAAGAAATTTATAAAGATTGCTATATTGATCGTAGATAACTTAACATTTTACAAAGTAGTGTCACAAAGTAGTGTTTAAACTAGAACATTGTATCGATTAATATCGACTCATATCTATTTGGGGACGATTCGAGAGCTCATTGAAACAATTTAATTTCTTTTTACGTTTAAATTTAGGTCATCGTAGATTAAACTTGTTACCTTAGAAGTTATTGTTAAATGGCGCATTTTATTTAACGTCCCGTTATCATTTCAAATTATTCAAAGTTGCTAATTCATTTAAAGATTCGTTTTTTGAACATTATTTTTCAGTAACTTGTATTCCGCACTTCACTGTCGTGGCATAAAATTATTTTATGTTTCAAAAGATGGAGACTAAGCTTTCGGATTAATCCAGATGTACGCATATATACTGTATATATTGGATTAATTGTTTACTTAGATATCGATGATTCTTGCGCGATATGCTAACACATTTTTTTCTATGCAAGATTTCAATGCAGTAAAAACTAGTTAACTGAGAAAAAGAGTCTATAAATGATTCGTAACTCGTGCAATTGCGCTCAACTGGAAACGTTTGGCAGTTATAAAATGTTAATATTTAATATTGTTGTTAAACATAATATAGAAATATTTTTCTAGGAAATATATACAAGTAAGGTTACAATCATTAAATCGCTCACAGTGCTCACGTACATAACTTTGTTGCGCGCTGCGATTAATTCAATTTATTATAATTTATTATAATTTTTTAACAAAGCGAAAATATAGCGATAATATGGCGTAATAAACATCTTTAAGTAATATAGCTTTGAATACATTTAGTAGCTTTTGTATATTCGTCAGTTTAATCCTTGAAGTTATTAAGACTTGCATCAATTTTTACCGCAAGTCCTCTTATATCTTTTATACGCCTTCTGTAAAATATAGCATATTCAGTACAGCAAAAAGAACAGTGTTGTGCTAATATTTAAGCCATTATTTTATATTATTGTAATACAGAAATAAAGATGTTTGTAAATAGCATAATCTCCTTTACATGTGCATGTGTTTAGTAAAGAAAATTTATTTCTATATGTACATACAGATCCTTGTTGTTGAACACTACTATACTCGTCCAAGACGTTATTCGCGACATTTACAATCTCTCTGTCTTTCTCTTCAATCGCTCTAAAAAAAAATGTGTCATCTTGAAGTGATTGATCTCTCTAAAGGATTTAAAAATTACGCTTTGCGAAGACATAAGATATACGTTAGCTGGAAAATCGATTCACGGCGGTATTAGAAAAAGACGGAAAGTTATGCGGTCGGTTTTTCAACAATATAACGGGTGAACGTTTCGCGACTAGGTTAATCTACTTGCATATTGGTCATTGCGATCTCGCTCTTGTACTTGACTCATCGTCATGAGACTTATAGCTCCATTGTTCGCGAAGATACTTTTCTCTTGTTCTCTCTTCTGCTACCCTAAGGCGCGCGCGCGCGCGCGTGTGTGTGTGTGTGTGTGTGTGTGTGTGTGTGTGTGTGTGTGTGTGTGTGTGTGTGTGTGTGTGTGTGTGTGTGTGTGTGTGTGTGTGTGTGTGTGTGTGTGTGTGTGTGTGTGTGTGTGTGTGTGTGTGTGTGTGTGTGTGTGTGTGTGTCATTTCTTTTTTGTAATTGTAATAGATCACTTAAAGCGCGACTCTTTTTTGATAAAGTAACATAATTTTGTGATGTGTATCACTTGAGTTATAATTTTTTGGAAATAAAGATACTACTGCTTAGATTTTTTCGTGATTTTTCGAGATACAAAGATTACGTCTACCACTTGTTACTTAGGTTTTTTCGAGGTATAATACTACCACTTTCTTTTTTTTCGAGGTAACAACATATACACTACTATGCGTGTACTTGGCGCCTTTTTTTACCTTTTTTTTAAGATAAAATAAACCAAACAATTTATCGTTTTTAAATTTTTTCTTTTACAAAACGTGTTTTTAGACATTTTTCTATATATCTTTAATTTAGTTTTACGTATTTTTATATTTTGAGCTCATTTTCCACTTACTATTTAAAACACGATGTTGCATACATGGTAAAATGTATATACAATTCATGTTTCAATCCAAGTGAATATATATTGTACGTGCAGTAAAAATTACTTTTAGTAGTAATAATAATTTTCCCATAATAGAGTACTGTAATTTCTACGTTTCAATTATAAGAATCTTCAAATAAGTCTTCATATTATTACTTTTTTACTTTATTGCCATTTGAATTTACCGCCTAAAAGTGCATATTTTACCTCATCAAAGATGGCTGCCGGGTTTTCAATGCGACACAATTTATCGTCCTTTTCCATAGCATACGCCATCCAGTGTTATATAGAGATCAGTGGTTTCAAATCTTACAATGTTGACACTTTGTACACTGATCGTTTAAGACTTGAGACACAAGAGTACAGTATTGTGCGTTGCTAAAAACAAAGTTTTAAAGCATAAAACTACACTGTATAAAAAACATTGTCTTAAAATTATAAATCAGCTATTCTGCTCAGGCCCTAAGAATTTTTAATAAGAAAAAGTATACCACATTAAAGAAATGTAGATACGATAGGAAAAGTATGGCAATGCATGCGTTAAATAAATAATTTTATAATAATACTTTTAAAATGTCCGATTATTCTACCTTTTCTATACATTTTATTATTCTTTATAAATAATTCAATATAAAAATATCAAATACAAAGAATGTTTAAACAGCAGTAATGTGTAAATATATAATATACAAAATATAATGAACAGATTTATTGAATTATTTCTTTAGATTTTAAGTAATTATATTATAAAGATTTATAATTAAACTATTAACAATATTTTTACTATAGAACATTTATTTTTTAATTATATTGTTAAAATTTGCAATTATTGAAATTACCATGATTCAAAATTCGGCGGGAGTTGAGGAGAAATAGCGGACCAATCAAAAGCCTGTTACCGTACCAGAATCACGCTATTGATACGGTACTTGCAGCCCAAAGACATGGCGGATCCAGCTGAAAAAGATCAAAGGTGCTTTGTCCCTACTGTATATCCTTATACTGTGACTGTACGTATGTAGTACCACCACTCGTATAGCCGATTCCGCTGGTGGGTTCTCCCTCTCTGCCGCATGTATATATTTTCCGTTTCCCGTACGTCGGTTGCGTTTCGTGCCGTAGTGTGACATGTGGTGCGTAAATCGCTGGTATGAGCGAAGGGAAGGGAGCAATTCCTAGGACGAGAAAGATTAGTCGTTCCAACTGATCGCTGATCTCAGATCTCAGTGGCCTGTGCGTAGTACAGTCAAGTGCAGTGTGGAATCGTGTGCACACGGCTCAATCACGCGAGAGACTTGCCGGCGGATCCTAAATGTGTCATTATGGAAAATCAAACAATCGGAATGGACCAGTTCTGTGGCACGAAGTTCTGGGTGAGTGAGAAGGCAAGAAGATCAGGGCCATTTATTCCGCTCCTTTTACTTTCATCCCCTCGTGCCTTTTTTTCTTCTGCATTTCCGATTCCCTCGCGTCGCGGTTATCCCGCATATGTGACTTGGAGAAGACTCGTTTAAAGAGGCTGCTTTCTTCGCGTAGTCCGTGACGGATACCTCGTTAATCGGTCAACCGTCTCGAGATTCCGACGCGTCCGCGTACGACACTAGCCTAGTTTCCACCGAAATCTTCAATCCGATCCTGTTTCAGTTTAATGTACTAGGGCCGATATCACAGTCTCCAATTAACGTGATTTTTCGATTAAACTCACTCTGCATCTCTTTCTAACTGTCCCCCTAGAAAAAGACGAAGAGTGCATGAGTTTAATCGGAGGATCACGTTAATCGGAGACTGTGATATCGGCCCCTATTCCTACTAGTTTCCAAAGCTTATGGATTGCAGAGGCGCTGTCAGTCACATTTCCATCGACTTAAATTTGGTTCTACGCCGCACTAGGCGCGAATTAACGACTTTGGTGGAAACTAGACCACCTCAGTCTTGTAAGACTGAACAAAACGTACATTCGGAATCGTTCGACCAACAATTACTAATTTCCCCCTAAAAGCGGAAACACAAAAAATTTCGTTGTCTTTACGGCGCGGTTCCGTAACCCTTTATCTCTCTGCGATTGATCCGCGAGCAAGTTTACGCGGAATTGGGATGAATTGGGACGAACAAAGAGCGAAAAGTGTGTATGTGTGCGTATGTGTGTGTGTGAAAAATTCCGACTCCGTTCCGACTCCGCGTGAACCTCTCTCACGGATCACGGAGCTATTAAAGATGTGTCGGTAAAGAGCCATGCAGATTGCGTCCAATTTCACGAAAAATCTTTTACAGCGTTTTCACGCCTAGGGGGAAATTACACGATCGCTACTCTGATGTCACATAATCATCTCACTTTATCGCCTCGTGCTGTGCCTTCTTTATAGACAAATGCGCGCACGCGCGCGTGTACACACATGTATATACTCCGATTATAGAGCCGACATGATAAAATGACAAAGCAATGTCATTCCTTTCGATTGCACGATTTTAGCGAAATTGGTGTAGCATTGATACACGGCTTCCGATAGGTTAAAAATCTATTGCCCGAGTTATTCTCTGTTTCTGTTGCCTGTGTTTTTCATCGTGTATCCAGTTTTATTCCTGATTCCTTAATCCTAATCGCTAATATCTGTTTTTTGTTCCTTATATTTTTCATTGTGCGGGAGTCTTAACTTCTGCTCGGGAATATTTTAAGAAAATAACTACGAGATAGGCGAGACGCGAGAGGAAAATAGAAAAAAGGGAGGAGATCGTTGTGCCAATTGAATAGCGGATCCGTTGTGTCTCGCTCGCCGCACACCGCTTGCTGTTGTATAATAGTTTAATTTTCTGAACGCCGCGCCGCGTCAAATAAAGCAGCTTACATCATCGGGCTCTTCCCTTCTTTTTCCGTTCATCCATTCGGCATACGGTGCAATTCTAATTATCGGAATGACCAATTAGTACGCATAGATAAGCTTGTTCGGCGAGCTCTTCGTAATTCCTCGCATAATTGGAACAAATATTTCTCTGTTTGCATGATCTCTTTATCAAGATAAGCTTAAACGCAAGTCAGTATGTAATGTATATTTTATCGCTATTCGGCGCATTCGATAAATGAGACTTGTCAAACACCTGTGTGAAGTTAGCCTCCGACATTGACAAAAAATAACTTTCTATAGCTCATTCGGGCTCAATCCAAATACTTTGAAGCGGTCTTCTTCTTCTTCTTCTTTCTTCATTAAAAAAAAGGAGAAGAAAAATGCTTCGAAGTATTTGTAATGTTAAGTGGACCGCAGTCTCAATTGTTCATCGTTTGCACATTTTAAATTTTTGTTTGCACACTTCTGGTTCAAACGACATTAAAAAATGAATTTTGGGATCAATTTTACATTATCCTCCCAACTACGAGAAAATTGGATTGAAATAGTCTTAATCGATAAATTTTTGTTTACACATTTACATGCAATTCGATTTTTCGTTTGCACATCCTTAATAATAATATAAACAAATAAAGTTGGCGAGTGGTCAATTGCAGTAACTCAGCTCCAAATAAAATAAAAACCACTCATAACAGTATTAATCATTGGAATATTGTTTGCACATTCACAAACAATTCGATTTTTCGTTTGCACATCTTTAATAATAAAGTTATAAACAAATAAAGTTTGGCGAGTGATTAATTGTAGTACCTAAGCTCGGAATAAAATAAAAATTACTCATGATAGTAAAGGGTAACACCACTTTAGAGGCCCAAAAAATAGAAGAATTTTTTGTGGTTAAAAAAAAGTAAATTAAAGCCGTGGCCGTCACTTACCTGAGGTTTTTAAGTCCACCCCATGTTATTTTTAGGCTTTCAAAAAAAACCCCCAAAATTCTGAGTTACTTGTTAACATCTCTACTACAATATCCAATAGGTTTTAAAGCCAAATATTAAACTTAATTGTTTATATAAACTGAAATTTGAACACAAATGGGGGAAAATGAAACTTTGCTTGAAAATTTATAACTTTGCAACAAATAAATATTAACAAAAAATTGCAGTTTTGTACTTCAGACTATGACCTTTCAGAAGTATGTAGTCTTATTTGGGTCGACTCCAAAAAGTATAATTATCTTAACAAATAAATATGATACAATTTTAGAGAGGTTTATTTGTATGCTGAATATAAAGATAAATAAAGTTTAACTTTTTTTTGCTTAGAAATTAATTTTTATTGGAAAAAATTTTTAATTAAATAATAAAGTATCATTACAAATATAACAGAAACTTAGATAAAATTAGATAAAAAGTAAAAAAGTATTGTATTGTTCTCTCCACCATTTTGTAAATAATACTCTAATGATAGAAGTACTTTATTTAGCAAAAACTATTAGAAATATAGTGAAAAAAAAACATGTACGGTAAATACTTACTAACGCCGTCATCCATCTGGGTTGTTTAGGGCACAGACTTAAGGATGTTCTGGCTATACAATCCCAGTCAAGAGTTATTTCAATTTAAAATTGGATGAAATTCTTTACTTCTGTGAATTAAGATATTCACCATATGTGCTCATACTATGTAAAGGACTAAATAATGCTAGTTAATATGATATTTGGCACTACAAATAAGTATATTTACACATTCTAGAGATCCTTATAGATTTAGTAGAAGTTCAAATAAGCCCAAAAATCGATGTCAAAGTCAAACCAAAAATTTCTCTCTTTTTTTTAATCAATTTTTATGGTAGATTTAGAAAGATTTTGATGAGTTCTGGAGTTTTCTGTAGGTTTTATAGCGCTACGACCAATATTTCAAAAGTTACAGCCCTTTAAAGTGCCACATCTCGAAAATTTTCTTAGTCCCGAGGGATACATTTTTTTCGGAAATTGGCAGTTCTCGCGGGAGTTCTGGTCGCCCCCCGAAGAGTTCTATCGAAAACTATTACAAGCCGAAGCGCTCCGATCAATATTTCAAAAATTACAGTCCTTCAAAGTGCCACCTCAAAAATAAAATTTTTTTATTTTTTTTTTTAAGTTCTGGCGGGAGTTCTGGTCGCCCCCCGAAGAGTTCTACCGAAAACCATTAAAAATTTTTTAATTTAGGGGTGGCACTTTAAAGGGCTGTAACTTCTAAAATATTGATCGGATCGCTCCGGCTTGTAATAGTTTTCGATAGAACTCTTCGAAGGGCGACCAGAACTTGCGCCAGAACGTCCGAAAAATTTTTTTTAATTTTTGGGGTGGCACTTTAAAGAGCTGTAACTTTTGAAATATTGGTCGGAGCGCTTCGGGTCATAATAGTTTTCGATAGAACTCTTCGGGGGGCCATCAGAACTTCCGCCAAAACTGCCGATTTCCGGAAAAAGAAATTTACCCTCGGGACTTAAAAAATTTCCGAAATGTGGCACTCTTTAGGGGTGTAACTTTTGAAATATTGGTCGTAACGCTATAAAACTTATAGGGAACTCATTGAAATCTTTCTGAATCTACTATAAAAATTGATTTTTTTAATGGGAAAATTTTTGGTTTGACTTTGACATCAATTTTTGAGCTTATTTGAACGGAACTCTTACACGGAGAAAATTTTCTCTTAATTTATCCTGAAATCATGGTATAGTTAGAGAGCTGGTGGCCAAATCGATATATGATTTGTTCATGTTTCATATCGATAGGGATTAAAGTTTAGATCAATACGAATCGATTTGGTCCAGTCAATTAAGGTCGTACGTCGCTGCGTTTTTGCGTTACAGCGCTTTAAATTTGTAAAAAAAAGGGGGGTACTAAATCATTTGTTCATGTCTGCCTCTGGGGCTGATGGTCAAAATTATCCTGAAAACAAAGAAAATCCATGAGGCAGACATCCAGGGCTCTGCATTATCACGGGACGTAGTTGTAAAAATGTAAAAAAAAAAGCTCTACTAAGTCATTTGTTCATGGTTCTAGTTGCGTTCATTCGATTCATTATGACTCCCTGAATACAAAAAAAATTTGGCAGACATTTTGCTCACTGATTTTGAGCTGTACAATTTTTTGAAAATTAAAAATGAGGGATTATAATCACAACCGGTGATAGCGTGAATACCAGGCAAGGAACTACAAATCAAAGGTCCCACCTTCGAATAAATTTGCGAAACATCAATATAGCGACGTGTATTGCCAGTACCGAAATCGATCCAAATCTTGAGAGAGCTCTGCAGAAATTCCATATTTCCGAGCATGATAATCAAGACGTCAGTATCAGCGCAGCGTATGACGACATTGGCGCGTATTTGAATTTGGCAAGCGTGATAAATGATTTTGGTGTCGGCTTCTTCGTGCATGTCACAAGATAAATTTTCATTTATTGTCCGAATCACATGCTCATTTTCAACGCGGAATTCGTAGCATTTGTCATGGTTAATATTGCTATATCGAAATGTTTTCAGTTTTAATTCTGTTCGTGTTCGTGTAAACCATATATAATCTTACAATGTTATTCATTGCGAAGAAAAATTTATTCGCGTGAAGTAAATAGATTTAGATAAAATTACTGGGAATAAATAAAAAATTATAGCCATGTTACTACTATTACTATTATTATTATATTATCATGTTATTACTAGTACAGCTTTTTCATACCTCACAGATTCGTCCTCCAATGCCAAAGTTTCTACCTGCTAATATGTAACATTAATTATTTTTATTGATAATTTGTAGACGTAGAATTTTTTACTTGTAGCTTGGCGCGAGCCTCGAGTTTTTTAAAAAAATATTCAAATAGTCTGCCTTTGGAATATCAGAGGCCTGGATGTCTGCCTCATCGATTTTCTTCTTTTTTATAAGAAATCTAAACATCAGTCCAAGAGGCAGACATGAACACATGATATAGCACACCTTTTTTTTTAACATTTTTGAAGCGCTGTCAATTGACAACGCAGAGGCAACATGCTGGCAGACCATTTTTCTGTGGTCCTCCATATTGTCTTTAATCGAACAATTTAGGTCTGCCAAGTGAACACTTTATATACACTTTTTTAAATCATAAAAAAAGCTTTAAAAAATGATTACTACAAAAGTCAGAGCCCTGGATGTCTGCCTCTTCGATTTTCTTCGTTTTCAGAAGGATTCTGAACATTAGCCTCAGAGGCAGACATGAACAAATCATATAGTACACCCTTTTTTTTAACAAATTCGAAGCGCTGTCAATTGACAACGCAGCGCTACCATGGTGGCAGACGCGGTCCTTAATGTTTCTTATGGTACAATTATCACTATTAATAATGTCTGCCACATGAACAAATCATATAGAAATTTTGGCCACCAGCTCCCTAACTAGTAGTTGTGAGACAACATGTACCACCAAGAATTTTATGCGAGCTATTCTGATTAATATCTACCATGATAAAAAATATTAATATCTATTACATTAAAATATAAAATATGTTTGATTAATTTTACTAAAATATATCTAGAAAATTTCTATAATTTTTCAAAATTTACCAATCTGCTTGGTAATTTTTATCACGTTGTTTGTAAAATGTCTTTTGTATATTTTAAAAATTCCTTGGTTGCCAAGTTATCCCAAGTTTGCAGTGAATTTAAGGGTAAAATATAACAAAAAATTCTCTCCGTGTACTAAAACCTATAGGAAACTCTAGAACTCATCAAAATCTTTCCGGAACTACCATAAAAAAATTTATTTTTTCAAAGATAGGCGCCGTGAAGTTAGCTCTCCCGTTTTTAAAATGGTGTTTTCGTCACTTTAAATGACGGAACTCTTTCTAAAACCTATTGAGAACTCTAGAACTATTGCTGGGGCATCCAGAACTCTAATAAATTTTTTCGAATTTTAAAAAAAGGGCCAACTTCACAGACGTCACTTTTTGACGATAACTATTTAGGATGTTCTGGCGCTAACTTTCTAACATTCACAATATCCTGAAAATTTAATGTATTGTTTCTGTTTATTATCTGAACATGTGTGCAAAATTTGAAATCGATTCCCTAACCGGTTCACGAGTTATTCAACTTTTAATTTTGCTTGAGTTCTTATGGAGAATAGCAGTATATTCCCACTTAAATAAACAAAATTCTAAAGAAGCACCATTGACAATATTATGAAACTTTATTTGTAAGTAAATAAAATACTGAGCAAGTTTCTAAAAAAGTTTATATTGATTTACTAACGCGTTCTCGAGTTATTAATGAAAAAGTAATGCAAAATTCCGAAAACAGGTTATGATACACAGGGCTAGAAAGGTAAATATTAAGGTAAATGCACCTATTTGCGTCCGTGTAAGGGTTATAGCAGAATAGAAGACCAATATACGAGTATAATCTATTCCAATTTGATTAAAAATCATCATCAATAAAAATCATCATTGATTGAAAAATATATATTTCTTTATGGAAAAAAGCTTTTGTTTTGACAAATTGCTACATATTGCACCGGAAAATTCTAAAATTATGCGAAGGTATCATTGTACGTCGTTGCGTCCGCCTGATTAGTTGCCTGAGAAAATTGCGGAAGGCGTAGATCGGAGGAGTGGAAATTACGATGCGGGAAATAAAATAATCGTGGAGAGCGAGAGCAACCCATAACTTTTCTTCCATTTCGTGTCAAAGTGATCGCTCGTAAAGAAATTAACCTCTAACACCAACTTGCCTACGCAGATAATTAACGACGGTAATCCAATCTGCGTTTATTTCACTCCCCACATAATTTAATAGTATATAAAGTACAAAAATAAATATTCTTCATGAATCAATAAGTGTGGATATTAATTGATTTTATTATTTTTTAATCAGATTCGGACGCAAATAGAAGCACGGACGCAAATAGGTGCATTTACCTTATGTCAATGACATTTTTTTACACATTTTATGCGTTTTTAAGTATTATTCAACATCTATAATAGTTATTTGTGTAACAAGTGCGGGAAGTTGAGAATTGGACACGAGTGCGGAGTGGACGCATGAGCCGAAGGCGAGTGCGATCACCCGCACGAGTGTCCAATTCTCAACCCGCACGTGTTACACACCCTATTTTATATTACAAAGTGCGTGGAAAGTGGCCTATTGTGCACGCGCCATCTGTGCGACGGATGGCCGATTTCGCACGCGCGAGAGATTTCTTACTCGAGGCCGTGCGGGAATGAGATATTCCACTGCGTGCGGAAATATCTCATTCCCGCACGGGTTCGAGTGGGGAATTTCTCGCGTGGGAAATTGGCTATTTGTCGCACAGATGGCGCGCGCGGAATGGGCCACTTTCCACGCACGTGTGATATAAAATATTATTAATATACGTAACGTTTTGTCGTTTCTTACAATTTGTTTTAAGTTCACGTCCAAAAGTTTTTTGCTGATAATCACAAAATTTAACGTATATTTATTTGTAAGACCAAATATCATATTAACTAGCATTATTTAATCCTTTACACGATACGAGCACATATGATGCATGTCTTAACTCACAAAAGCATTTCACCCAATTTTAAATTAAAATAACTTTTGTCTCGGATTGTATAGCCAGAACATTCTTAAGATTTAGACCACTAATATTAAAGAAATTATCGTAATTTTTTAAGTTAAAGAATTTCTAACATTTGAGTTTTAACAATTTTTGAAATTTTTTAAAAATTTTAACAATTCTGTTGATAGTTCTGGATAGCATCCTCAAGAATACTAACAAAAGTTATTAACATTCCAAAGCTCTAAAATCAACATTGGAAAAGTTATTGGAGTTTTTTTATCATGGGTCAAAAAATGTCTAGTAACCGAAGGATAAAAATTTTTTGAGAGATCCGGCAGTTCTGTTGGTAATTCTGGATAGTACCCCAAGAGTTCTGAAGATCTTTATGAATTATATTGCTAAAAGCAAAATTAAGAGTTCTCATCAATTCTGTTAGCTGGATTGAGAAATTTTTAAATTCAAAAAATTGTTTTGAAAAAAACTAATGTTTTCTTCGGAGTTCTAGGTAGCACCTCAATCGTTCTATCAAAAAGTATTCAAAGGGGATCCTGGAGTGACAGCAACAAGGCATAATCGATCTAAGCAATATCTTTAAATTGGCTGAACAGAATGGAAAATCCTTTTACACGATTAAAGTACGCACAAAAATGTAGAGGGCTGTACATGATTTTTTCTGATAAACTAAAAAAAATTTTTATTTTTATAAATATTGTCTTCACCTGACGATAATATTTGCTTTATACAAAAATTCTGCAGTTTTTCTATAGAAAATAGTGATGCAGCCCTCTACAAAAAACTGTCAGGAATAATATCGTGCAATTAGAAGTAAGATTTGAAGCCTAAAAAAAAGATATTACTTAAACCAGTGGAAGATGTAAGGTTAGGTGCTATCCTTGTCTATATCCTTGTCTATACAAGGACAGAAATAGGTCGATAACATAAAAAATGGTAATTTTATCGGTTATGCAGACGGCTCCAGCATCACCTTAAGGCATAAAATCGATCCGAATTGGGTAAATGTGTATAAAAAATCAAACCTCACCGATTTTATCGCTACTTAAATATGTTGTGGGAAAGGTCTTTCTGAATAATTCTACGCAAGAAGAAAGTTGAAAACGGCATTGGTTCAGAAGAAATAGCAAATTAAAGTTTCACAATTTTAATACTTTTTTAAGATATTACTAGACATCACAGACGCGCGCTACGCGCACGCTATTTAGATTTAATATTTTACTGTTACTATGTTACACTATATTACACCATTAACCACACAACTGTCAAAATATGCCATAATAGCCGCTTTTTGTAAAACTTATTTGGACACTTATTATGGATCTGTTCGGAATGGAATCCAGTCAAAATTATTCTATTTTATCTACAAAACAATAAAAATCTCTTGAAAATAATTAAATAATTGCGATCAGAATCCATTCCGAATAATTCCATAAGACGTGCCCTGAAACAATTTTAAATGTTCAATAAATAAAGAAAAGTCTTTTTAAATGTATAACTGATACCAACATTATGTATTTATTATACATAAGTATATAATCAGTATATACAGTACACACTTAACCGTTAAGGACGTTCACCGGCAAAATCGTTTTCTTAGAAATTTTCTTAAACTTTTAGTATATGTTTAATTAAACGCGTTTTATACGTAGGCGTTTTATTCAATGCCCCTTGCGGTACTAAAATTTGAGATATTCAGCTTCAAAATTCCGATTTTTAACACGGAATCCCTATGTTGAGCTCTCTCGACACGGACATTTTAATGAATAATAAGTACAGTTTTCTTAGAATTTTTTTTAAAAACTAGTATAAGATGCCTCATATTATTAGTAACGTGTGACATTAAAGTTCGATATAGCAAGCGGTATTTATTTTTGAGAAATAGTCGTCTAAAGAACACTATCGGACATAATTTTCGTCTGCTCGGAGGCAGGGAGAGGGAAACTTGGCAACGTTGCTACCGCTGCGACATTTCTCGCTGGGTATAGGTTAAGTAGAGAACGTCAAGATCTTATGGGCAACGTTATTTAAATCAAGCGTAATCTTACCTATTCTTTGACGATTTTCTAACCTATGAAACGCGACACGAAATAAACATGCACCTGCCTCGAGAGCCAGATCGAGTAAAGCTGCGCGGCGGCTAGACGAGTTTCAGACTTTTGCGGAAGTAGTTGTCAACCATATCATTACTCCGTGCGTATGCGAACCAATGCGAACACACTTGGGGGGAAAGGGGGGGGGTAACTCTGAGTTGAGCACAACTGCCACCGGAGAACGTCCTTAAGGGGATGCTGGAGTCGTCTGTATAACCGACAAAATTATCATTTTCTATGTTATCGACTATATCTGTCCTTGTATAGACAAAGATGTAGACAAGGATAGCACGCTACATTGCACGCACACATACGCACAATACACATCGAAATTATACTTTTATATTACGCTTCCAAATCTTGATTTTTGGGGTTTATCGATGTTTTTCTTGTTGTGCAATTCAGGGGAACTTGTTTTCGCGTTCGTACTAATGGTATATCTCTTATATGAAATACATCGTGTGACGAGCTGGCAGCTCGCCGCAACTCGAGACGCCATATTGGGATAAAAGTAGGATAAGGAAATCTGTACTTTTGTAATTTTTTCTCGTTTTCTATATAAAATCGGAGTTCCCCTGAATCATTAATGTATGTACTGCAATTCTGGAGAAGAATTTTTAATTCTGTCAAATTAATACGAGGCTACGTTTCGACAAAAAATGCCGGTAAAACAGACGGCTCCAGCATCACCTTAACAATATATACGTGAAATGTCAAAACATGTGATCTATGCAATGACAATTGCTCACGAAGTAAGCGTAGAAAGAAAGAGAACTAATCGACATCGCGGAAAAGCGACAACAAACTTCGATAGATTCGATTATCGATGGACATGCCTTTTTTAGAAGAGGAGGATAAAGTTACATTAGTTCTAAAAGAAGTAATTTGCTAATATGTGTATATAGACAATACACATGTAGGCGGGGGAGGGGCTATCGATCGAATTGACCAATTTTTCAATCAGCAGACAATGTTTTTTAAATGTGTTTTTAATATTTATTTTTTATTAATTATACATTTATACAATCCATTGTAAAAATAATATTTATTTAATGTTTATTAAATATTTATTTCACATTGATCATTTATTTGAAGTAATGATTTAGAAAAAATATTTATTAAACGTTTATTTAACGTTTATTTAATATTTTTTTTACATTAATAATTTATTTGCAATAATGATTTTAAAAAACATTTATTTAACATTTATTCGATATTAATTTAATATTTATTTTACATTACTTATTTATTTGCAATAATAATTTTAAAAAACATTTATTTAATATTTATTTGACATTAATTTAATAATTATTTTACATTACTCATTTATTTGCAATAATGATTTGAAAAAACATTTATTTAATATTTATTCAACATTAATTTAATATTTATTTTACATTACTTATTCACTTGTAATAATAATTTTAAAAAACATTTATTTAACATTTATTCGATATTAATTTAATATTTATTTTACATTATAATGTAATTACTTATTCATTTGCAATAATAATTTTAAAAAACATTTATTTAATATTTATTTGACATTAATTTAATAATTATTTTACATTACTCATTTATTTGCAATAATGATTTGAAAAAACATTTATTTAATATTTATTCAACATTAATTTAATATTTATTTTACATTACTTATTCATTTGCAATAATAATTTTAAAAAACATTTATTTAATATTTATTCGACAATAATTTAATAGTTATTTTACATTACTTATTTATTTGCAATAATGATTTGAAAAAACATTTATTTAATATTTATTTGACATTAATTTAATAATTGTTTTACATTAGTCATTTATTTGCAATAATGATTTGAAAAAACATTTATTTAATATTTATTCGACATTAATTTAATATTAATTTTACATTACTTATTCACTTGCAATAATAATTTGAAAAAACATTTACTTAATATTTATTCGACATCCCGGGTGAATTTCGTAATGAACCGGCACTGGTTTCTGACATTCACCGGACATTAAGAAATATTATAATATTATAATATCATATATCCAATTCAAAATTTTATTACTCTTTTTAAACTAAATTTATTTCTTAAGATAATTTTTGAAAAATTATATATTTGCGCTGGTTATAACATATACGTAGACTATATACATATGTATAACACTTCATTAAATTAAGAAGTAGTCTACCACGTAAGACAGTTGGCTCACGATCGAGAGGTCCCGAGGTCCCGAGTTCGAATCCCACCAAAGTTTTTTTTTTCCTTTCAGATTTTTCAGATACGAGAAAATATTTATAATTATAGACTGCATCTTAAGAAACAAAGTTAAAAAATAATAATAAAATTTCGAAATAAGTAATTTTTTTGTTGTTAAAATAAACGTTTTTAAACACTAAAAAAATGTCTTTTTAAACGTTAAAATAAACGTTTTTAAACGTTAAAAAAATATTTTTTTTAATGTTAAAATAAATGTTTTGTTAATTAAAAAAAGCAAACTTAACCCATCATTTTTAACATTTTTAAAAATGTTTTTAAAAATATTTTTAAAAACATTTCTTTGCTGATTGGATCGTTAGAAGCTTTCACTATGCAACTACACGAATTTCTCAGCCTCGTTAACGATAATAATAAGTTGATCAATTCATTCAATTCGATTGTTGACAAAATCGTGACTTTCCACACGAACCCATCCCTGCTTGCGGGGGAGGGGCAGTAGCCCCTGCTCTGCCTACATGTGTATTGTGTATACACACATATCAGCAAATTATTTCCCTAAAAAAATAACATATATTACAGCATATACAAACTTTAATGTCAAACTTCAATTTGTTGTATCTTAATTCTAAACTAATACCGTCCCCCACTTTTTTCTTGCGTAGAATTACTCAGAGAGACCCCTCTACAACATATTTAAGTAGTGATAAAATCAGTGAGGTTTGACCTTTTATACACATTTACCCCCGAATTGAAATTAAAAAGTTAGCGTCAATTTCGAATCATAAATTGTGAAGTTGGCACCCCAAAACTTCGAACCGCTCTTTTTGGGGTTAAATCACTAGAACTCTTTCTAACCTATCAGGAACCCTTGAACTCTTTGGGTAAGGGACTAGAGCTCCAACAATTGTATCAAAATTCTAAAATTGAGGTGCTAACTTCACAGAGGTCTTATCGAGTGCGATTCAGAACTTCCACATTTTCGACCAGGGGCCCGATTCTCTAACGACAAACGTATGCGTAAACTCTGCTCTAACAGAAAAGCTGCAAGCTTATTGGCTAAAAACTGTGCGATAGCCAATCAATTTGCAGCCTTTTTTTTAGAGCAGTTTGCGCATACGTTTCTCGTTAGAGAATCAGGCCCCAGAGCTCGTGATTTTTAAAATGTTTCGTAAAAGTGTATTAATTTAAAAAAAAATCGATATTTTGGAAACTGTAATAGTTAGAGCCTTTTTTTCTTGTCTTATCGAGTGTGATTCAGAACTCTAACATTTGTTAACAGAACTTGTTTTTAAAATATCTTCGATATTGGAAGTACATTTTTTAAATTAAAAACCGCGGAATGCTTCCAAAAAAGTATCAGGAATAATGTGTCCTTCTCACAAGGAACCTTACAACTATGCTCAGAACTATCACAACTCAATTTGTAAAAAATCGTAGTTGGCAGCTTCATTTTTCAAAGTCAACTTTTATTATCATAATGATCGGAACTATTTATAAAAATTATCAAGACCTCTTGCTTTGGTTCTAAATAACTTAGAACTCTTAACAGAACTACGATATCATAATGTAAGGATGCTAACTTTACACACCTAACAAAATATGTAATACAGATATTATTTGACAAGTTAATTCGATTAACTTAAATCACCGACCCTTCATATCTCGCTTCGCTCCATTGCCTTTATTTCGTAAAGTTGTGACGTAAATTACGATATTTCCCATCATTTTTCTTAAGGATGATTTTGATTGAACTCCGATTATCTTAATCTACTTAATTAACTATCAAGTAACACCCAGTATTATTTCATTAATGTCGATAAATTATTATTTTTGTTAACATATGAAAACAAGAAGTTCAGAAGTTCAATGAATTATGTAAGATAATTAATTTTAAATTAGAAATTTTGCCGATTGAATTAATCGCTGATTAAGTTAATCGGATTGTGGTTAAAGTCGTTCTGAAGTTTTAAAAGTTTTAAAACATTTTTTAATCAATTGTATTTTGAAGAATTCTGTTAAATTAAAATTAATCAAATTAATTTAAATGGTTAATAAAATTAATTTAAATGGACCCTAACTGACACTCGTGTTTTCACATCATTCACGAAAGAACGATAATGGATCAGTTTACGTGTGTGACACGTACACCGAATGCACTTATCTTTAATTTAGTTTATGTGAGACGTTCCGCACAATTCGTGACCCTTATAACTAATTCTGGTATCGATTTTTACATAATAAGATAGATTTGTAATTTGAAAACTTTTTAATTTTCAAAATTGTACATCTCTTAACTACAAATTGAAAGTCTATCGAATTCCACTAAAAGTTAACTGAATAATAGATCAGCTATTCGTCTTTCCTAGCTAAAGAAGCTAAAATCTTCTTTTCTCTTTTGAAATCCGTATAATGAAAAATATTGATGTATAATTGTTAGATTGAACGAACTTACCTGTGAAGTTCGAACCTAATTATGCCCTGTGTCTCGTCCGGGTGGAAAACTATGTAGTCGTGCTCCTGCATGCTCCCAGACAACAGCATTCAAAGAATTGCCCAAAATAAAAAGCAAGCGCGCGCCTGCCTCCCAGCGCCCCCCGCACGGCCCGCGCTTCTGGGCGCTGCGCGCGCCATCGTTCTTCATAAGTTCAAAGAAGGCAAATCACGATATATCAGGGAGGGAAGAAAAACAGAAAAAGTGGGCGTCCATCCGGACGAGACACAGGGCATAATTAGGATCAAATTTCACAGGTAAGTTTGTTCAATCTAACAATTATGCTCAGTTGTCTCGTCCGGATGGAAAACTATGTAGCTGTTCAAATAGTCGCGATTTGTTAACCAAATACTGAAATATAAAAAGAATATTCTTCACAATCTAATGTTGATGACGTAAGATGGGCAATGCATAATTATAAAAAAAAACTAATTAATAAGATTGTTCCATTAGGATGCCGTAAGCAACAACTGTTGTTTTTTGTTGTTGTTTTTTTTTTTTTTTTTTTTTTTAAATATATATAATAGTATTAGAGTGCTAATAATAGTATAGAGTTAAGTTGTGTGCGAAAGGATATAAATTAAACCTTTATGATAGAAGAACCGCGTTACTGAAATCCTCTGGATTGATGATAGGCCTATTGTAAAAGTTTGCGTAAACGCGGGATTCACCAGTCCAGCCTGCCGCGGCTTAATCAGGTCGAGCGAAACTTCCCTTCTCGCAGCTTTTGACGCGTTGACGGGTACTGTAAGCTGAGAAAATAGTAGTATCTATTCCGCATTCGTTTAAGCTCTGTCGAATCCAACGACTTACAGTTTGAGCCGCAAAAGCTTTATATGGTTTAGCAAGAGAAATAAAAAAGAAATCGCATCCCGATGACTGCAGATCTTTAGTTTTATGTATGTAATATTCTGTTAGGCGAACGATACAAAGATTCTCGTGATCCTGGAAACGAGAAAAACGAAAGGGGGTTGAGCGCGGCCCGGTGCTGATGTCTTGATTCGATCAAGAATCTGCATTATCATCTTGTCATTAATAGAGAACTTGATATTGATAGAGAACTGAGATATTCGAAGGGAAGCGAGTGTTTGTACACGCTGGCCCGTAGCGAGAGCAAGAAGTAGAATCAGTTTCTTGGTAATGACCCTCAAGAGACATGAATCGTATGGGTAAATATAGGATAATTTAACGATCACCGGAGCCGGATTCCAGACGTAGTCATAACAAGGTTGCGGCTGATTGCGCGCTGCAACGTCTTTGCAGAAACGCTTAACCGCCAGATATTGACCAATTTCGTTCTGGGAAATTAACGAGATAGCTGACCTCAACGTATTTAAGCTCGAATAAGAGGCGGTAGAGCTGAGTTCCTGAGCTAGAAATTCTAGCATCTGAAGGACCATTGGAGAATACAGAGATAGCTAACGGCGATGACAGAAGTTCCGCCAAAAGTGGAGAAGACGAGAGTATTGCCTGATAGTTGTTTATGACAAGAAAGCTAGCATCGTTGGTATGGCTACTGATGGTATTAAGCGGGCCCTAAAAGATTTCGTGATACCTTCCCGGCAACCAGAGAAAAAGTTTTCCACGCTGGATGATGGTTCCTGAAAGGTGAAGAAAGCAGAGAGTAACTGGGAGGAAGGATTAACGGTTTAGATATCAAGAGGCATTGAAGCAACGGAAACCATGCTTAAGAGGGCCACCAGGGCACCACCAATGTTCCCGTTGCGCCCTCGCCCACTATCTTTCTCAATACGCGTGGTAACAAAATAAAGGGTGGAAAGGCGTATAAATTCAGTCCCTCCTATGAGAGAGTAAACGCATCTATTGCTATAGATCCTGGATCTGAGAACTATGAAACGTAGAAATCGCATTTGGTATTAAATAGAGACGCAAAAAGGTCTACATCGAATGGACCGAAAGTCCTAGCCACTCGCTGAAAAGTATCATTGGATAGGGACCACTCGGTATCGGGATCTGCGATTCGAGATTCAGCGTCGGCGATGGAGTTCTCAATAGAGGAAATATATAAAACAAAAATGAAGATATTTCGATTCTCGCCCCAACATCAAATTTGTCTAGAAATTTCAGAAAGACGTGGAAACTGGATAGAACCAAACTTATTGATGTAGGCTAAAGCGGTTGTATTGTCAGTACGAAGCAAGATGTCACAATCGCGGAGGTCCGCTGCGAAACCGCACAGGGCGTAAGAGACTGCTTTAAGTCCGAGTGCGTTAATGTGCTCTATCGTCTACCGACCACCAGCCGTGTGTACGCAGCTCGCCGCACGAAACTCCCCAACCGTTCAAAGAAGCATCTGAAAAAATTTCTCGGATGAATCTGTCCAAACGAATCTAAATAGATTGATTGGGGTTTGAAAAGACATTGATCCACCATGCAGTCTCTCTCTCTCTTTTTTTTTTTTTTTTTACGGAGGAGAAATCTTCAATCACCGGGCCCGCCACAGAGCAGCCAGGGCTAACCTGACCACGCCCGATCGGGGGGCGCCCGCGGCAACCAGTCACGGACCCTGAGGGTCAACGATCAGGGCTGTTACGCCGCGGGCAACCAGTCACGAGTGCGGCCGGCACCCGGCCGCGCCGAGGGATGGCCCGGTGACCCCCCTTGCGGGGGGAAGACCCCCCGCTCCCGGGGTGGAGCGAGGGAGTGTCGGATTCTACGAGCGCGCCCGCTCCGATTACGAGGGAAGCGGCGAGAGGGCCGAGGCCCTCACCCGCACGCCCCCAAGGAACGCGCGCGCCCACAGCCTACCGACTAAAACTCCTGCGAGTGACCCTACCTTGCGCTTGAGGGGGAGCCCTGGGAATCGCGCTGATCCTTTCGCGAGCTCCCCCGCGCACTCGCTTTGGCGAGACATCTAATTTGTGGCGGATGAGTGTCACCACCCTCATCCGCCACCCCTCCCTCCAGGGTTGCCGCTGCCTGTAAAGGCAGCAGCAGCGGACGAGCGGCGGCCCCCGGTCGCTCGCCCGCCCCCTGGGCGAGGAGAGGAGAAGAGCGGCGTGCCGCATCTTCTCCTCCCCACGCGCCCCTCTAGGGGGGTAGGCGGGCGCCGTCCCGCGGGAAGACGAGATCCGTCGGAACCTCGCCCCCGCGGATCCGGCACCCTGCCCTCGCGGGCCGAGGGGAGTGCCCGTGGAGGAAACCCCGTGGGGAATCCACCCGAGCCCCCCCCCCCCCCGACCCGCTCCCTCCACCGACCTGCTCGGTACCAAATGGCGTCGGGAGGAGAGAGATCTCCACCTCCTTAGAGGTTCTGGAGATCCCCCCCCTACCGACGCCCACTCCCTTCCTTACTTCCGACACACGGCTCCCCTTATTCTGGGGAACAATACCAAGACTCGTAGTCCTGTTGTCACTCGCTTTCCGAGTGAGGAGGGGCAGCTTCCCCCCTCCTCACCCGCTCGTCCGCCTCCTTCTTACGCATAACCGCGTTGGCGAAGGAGGCGAACTCCCTCCAATTATTTCTTCCCTCCTCTCCCGGCCTGACCAGCTTGGCCACGACTGCCGGGAGGGAGAGATCTTCGCCTATCTGTGCCCGCAGGGCACGGCGCTCCTCTGTCCATACAGCCTGCATGATGCAGGACAGAATTCCAAGGTATGTTGCGCCGTGTCCGCCCCCTCCGGGCAGTGCCAGCAGCGCGTGGTGCGCTCCTTCCCGATCCTGTGCAGATACTCCCCGAAGCAGCCATGCCCGGTTAGTATCTGCACAGTGTGGAAGGTCAAGTTACCTTGATTCCTTCCACCCACTCCTTGATTCCTTCCACCCACTCCCCAAATACCGGCTGGACAGCCATGGCGACTCTCTTGCCGTATTCATGGCGGGGATCCGCCAACCAATCTTCCCATCGTTCGACCAATGTCGCCATGGCCTGGGACCTCAGCGCCACCCTCATTCGCGGAGTAATCTCCCCCAACCTACCGCGGATCTCATGTACCCGATCGTACATCTCGGAGTACGATCTCGCGAGCAGGTGTACTGGGGGGATACCCGCGAGGGTGGTCGCCGCCACATGAGCGACGGTCCTGTACGCCCTTGCCGCTCTGAGGGCTATCACGCGTTGCGTGCTTTCCAACTTGGCCCTCAGAGCGCGCGAGCTGTCCGCTTTGGCCCACCACACGGGCGAGGCGTACATCAAGATATCCACTATGCAGTCTGATTGGAGATATGGTGGAATCTCTAGAGTTACCGAATAATTATTGTTGCTCTTATTGAGAGCCAAAAAATTTTTTTTCTCGTTTCAATTTTTTTTTTTTTTTTTTTTATAGGCGTCCATATTGAACAGCTGAGTAACCAAAATGAGCAATCCAATCAGCTTAGCAAATTCTCTTATGGAACATCTCGATTTGTGAGCCATAATTGTTATTAAATTGTAATAATTTCTCCCGACGGCGAGAAGGGATCAAAATAGATTGGTCGGTGGAAATTAAAAACCAATCCTAAAAATTTACGGTTATTCGATGATTCTAAACAAGACTTGGAATAATTTATCCTGAAGCCTAAAAGGTCAGCAGGAGGTTAATAGACGCGGTAACGTTAGCTCAGCATTCCTCTATGGATGAGCCGAGAAAAAGAGAATCATCCAGATAGACGATAGATTGGAAACCTCTCTCGTGAAGGTAAAATACAACTGGTCGAAGGATTTTGGTAAATATGTATGGGGCTGTCGCAAGGCCGAGTGATAATGCGGTAAATTCATAAATTACTTCGCGCCACTCAAGTATTTTCTATGTTCCTTGTCTATTGGAACCCGCAAGTAAGCGTCCTCCAGATCTAAAGTGGCCATTAGCGATCCCGGTAACATAAGGCGAATTACTGTCCGCCAATCCTTCAACTTAAAATGTGCCGGCTCAATATACGTTCAATTCATATGGATTTAATATAAAGCGCTTATTACCTGGTGGTTTTTTTTTACACATATTAAGCCATGTGCGTATAACCACTGCGCGTTTGTTGGATCCGCTCTCTCAGTCGGTCACCCATCCAAATAGTATATCGGCGCCTTGTTGCTTGACATCGATGCTCGAACAGGGTAGTGGTGATCCCTGACTCTGACGCTACTTTTTCTACAAGAAAGAACGGGGATAAAAAATGTTCTGCGCAGGGTTCGACCGCCTCAATGGCTCCTTTACGCAAAAGGCGTTTAACCTCTAAATCAAAAAATTTTGCGGTGGCCTGCGAAAATTTTATTTTTTTCAGAACGGCTCTCGGTGGAGGCAAAAATGTAAAAGGGATGTGATAACTTTGTATAGCATCCAATATTGTTTGGTCGGTAGAAATATCCGACCATTGTGACAAAAAGTTGTGGAGACGCCCGGCGGTACTTACGGTGTTTAACGATGGTGTTGTGGCCGGGACCAGGAGTGAGAGCGATGGCGACGGCTCTTGGGGTAAGGAGCCCCTGTTTGGCGAGCCGTTGATGTATGAACAGAAGCCTTCCGGTTTCTCGGAAGCTGCGATTTAGACGTAGGAGGCTAAAAACGGCGCTGCGGCGCCTGCTGACGGACAGGCTGCAAGTCTTTTGACCGCCGATTTAGAAATCTTGCGCCCTGTTTTTTCACATGCCTGTGCTGCTTTAAGGGTCTCCCTGAAGTTTTGACCAAACAGGAATACGTTAATAGGTGCTGTCTCCGCGGAATTATTGCCTATGATGTTAAAAGAAGGCTTGGTAACCGCTCTCCTAGCTAGGGAGAGGTGAAACTGATGGTACAATACAGAAACAGACAGTAAGTGTATGCCCTCTGAGAAATATGATAAGGCCGATCATGCGTCGTCCTTAGGCTCGCGCAGAATTTCCGGCTTTAGCAGAATTGACATGCCAGAGCCGAGGGCATTGAGGCAGGCACCCACTTGAGCCTGTGAGACCGATTGATGCTCGTCACGCTATCAGCAAAAGATACATACCAAGAGTTGCAGTGAAAACGTCGCCGACGTTAATAGGCACTGATGTCAAAACAAAGCAGAAGAAAACAGTCGGTTATGTCCTCTCTTTGCCACGGAGTGTGAGTCAACAAGAGGACATACCTGGTACAACGCCCCGGTCGCTTGTGCGACCGTCTGTTCTTCAGTGCTTGTTAATTGCTCTAAGGCAGGAGGTGTGGCCTGAGAGACCGAAGTTAAAACCTCCTTCACGGGCGAGGCGCCCGTTGCAGGCGACCTAACCTCCTTGGATCTTGGAGGTTATGCACGTCGGCTCGGTAGATGATAAGCCTACGAACCTGTTCAAGAATCTGGAAGCAGCTGTTCTTGAAAAAAGAGCCTCGAACGGATGAATCCCTCGATGTCCGCCTGCTGTCCGCAGAATGGCTGTGCGATCTTCCTCTACGTCGCGAGAGATCTCGAGATCGTCTCACGGGAGAATAGACTCGCAAACAATGCTTACGATAGACAAAGTCTATCTTTGTCTCCTCTCGAGCGTCTCGAGGGAGAGCTCCCTGGTAACCATCTCCGATAGAAAACGATAAAAAAATTTCTTATCGTTTTTAATACGGTTAGTGAATCGTTTATTTACGGTACTCTATCAGAAACTCACGTTACAAAATACTTAGGATCCTATCGTAAATGTCTTATCAGCTATACATCAGTTTTTATCGTTTTTAATACGGTTAGTGAATCGTTTATTTACGGTACTCTATCAGAAACTCACGTTACAAAATACTTAAAATCCTATCGTAAATGTCTTATCAGCTATACATCAGATTTTATCGTTTTTGATACGGTTAGTGAATCGTTTATTTACAGTACTCTATCAGAAACTTACGTTACAAAATACTTAGGATCCTGTCGTAAATGTCTTATCAGCTGCACATCAGTTTCTATTGTTTTTAATATGGTTAATGAATTGTTTGAATCGGTTTTAGTCAATCCATTTCAATCGTTACGAATCGTGAATTAAGGAAACAGATTCATATCGATTCATTTCTTTCAATCGGTTTTTATCGTTTTGAAGAACGCCGGGGCAACTAGCGCCAGGAGTCGGAGGCAGCCGGGCTCGGTTTTCGGTGTCCGGGGCGGCTACCGCCAGGAGGTCCTTATATGAAGAGATCCCAGTTACGTTACTGGATTTCTCTGCTTTTTGCTTCGCAGGCGGTCTGCTTATATATTATGACTGGATGTATTTTAAATACGAGAAGCGTTTTTCATCATGCGCGGTTTAGCGGCATTGTCGCGAACTAATCGCCGATTTGGTTGATTCAATTTATATCATTGATGTATATCATATGATAGAAAACGAACCGATTTGCTGCTGTAAAGAAGTAGTCCGGGAGTCAGGGGATTAGATATTGAAGTTCACGGCGCAAAGCTGGAACTTTTTTTAATCGATTCTTATGATATCCCGTAACAAGTGTATAAAGTGTTTAGAATCAACTCGGCCCGCTTCGCCTTTTTTTATTGCAAAATATATATAAAAAAACGCGGTTTCTGTATAGTTTTCTTTAAATAAGTTGTCTCCGAACATACCACTAAATTCAATCATTTATTTGACTAAGGCTCGCCTCCAATTTTTATATGGCTGCCTATTAACAAATTATTTATGCAAATCGGGCGCTTGGCTCTCACGTCTGAACGGGTGAACTTATTTTGATGCACTTTATCGGAAATGAAAGGTAACGATGTCTAGTTTATAAATTTAAAATAAAAATTTTTTTTCTAAAATTTGACTATTATTTAAAACAATTTAAATTTTGCATATTAAATATCGGCGTTATTTATTGGCGTAGAGTAATGCAAATAGCACCATTGGTTTGCGTTTAAAAAATTATGAATTTAAAAAAAAACGTCCCAATACGACCAATAGAAGCCGAGATAATTGACTTTTACATAATTGATGATTACAGCTAAACTATTTCATATTTTTACTTAAAATTTAATGTGAAGGTACTGGAGTGAGTGCTTTAACGGTGGCATTTTTTTCGCTGCAATTCGACTGCCAGGTTCGGCGAAAAAAAATGTCGAATACAGCGGTTTTAGAGCGAGAGCGCTGGAGCGAACGCAGCGGCGCGCGGCGGCTCGACTGCGGTGGCTCGCAGGCGTGCGAGTCCGCCAAACTCGCTTAATTAACAATTACTTTTCTCTGCAACAAAAGCACGTATCCAAACGATTTTTTTTTAATCTGCTTGAAATTTTCCGAATTTTATGATTATCACATTATGAATGTCATATTCTCAGTATTAACGGAGATAAACAAGATATATTAGGAGAAATACGTATTAATTAATAACAAATTATTTTTGTGATATTTTATACTGTATACAGTATAAAATTTTATGGCTGCCTATTAACAAATTATTTATGCAAATCGGGCGCTTGGCTCTCACGTCTGAACGGGTGAACTTATTTTGATGCACTTTATTGGAAATGAAAGGTAACGTCAATAAACAACGCCGATATTTAATATGCAAAATTTAAATTGTATTAAATAATAGTCAAATTTTAGAAGAAAAAAATTTCATTTTAAATTTATAAACTAGACATCGTTACCTTTCATTTCCGATAAAGTGCATCAAAATAAGTTTACCCGTTCAGACGTGAGAGCCAAGCGCCCGATTTGCATAAATAATTTGTTAATAGGCAGCCATATAAAAATTGGAGGCGAGCCTTGTGCAGACTTGTTCAGCATACTGAAAGGTATCATTGAGTGAATGTCCGCTTAACCCTTTGCGGCCCAGCGGGATAGAATCTATCTCACCTAGATTACCACCATTTATTCCGTTTTTAAGCCAGTTTTTAATCAATTTTTTCGGGTTTTTTTTGTCATTTCAATATCGTAACATGTCAGAGAATCTAAAATTACACGCAATTGGTGAATATTGTCACCGAATTTGTTGATATCAATAAACAAATGCTAAAAAATATCACTTTTTAAGCGAAAAATTCATTATTAGGAAAAGTATTTACCGAATTTATGTATAATATCATACATAGGGATTTTTGGGGTCGCTGATCACGAATATGACCTCAGATTTTCAAAATTCAAAATGGCGGATTTAATATGGCGGACCAAATTCGTAAAAAGTTTCTTGATCAAGCTGAAATTTGTCACTCGGGGGTTTTCGGGGTCGCTGATCACGAATATGACCTCAGATTTTCAAAATTCAAAATGGCGGATTCAATATGGCGGACCAAATTCGTAAAAAGCTTTTTGCTCAAGCTGAAATTTGTTACTCGGGGGTTAAACTTTTTACGAATTCGGTCCGCCATATTGGATTCGCCATTTTGAATTTTGAAAATCTGAGGTCATAATCGTGATCAGCGACCCCGAAAACCCCCGAGTGACAAATTTCAACTTAAGCAAGAAACTTTTTACGAATTCGGTCCGCCATATTGGATCCGCCATTTTGAATTTTGAAAATCTGAGGTCATATTCGTGATCAGCGACCCCGAAAACCCCCGAGTGACAAATTTCAACTTGAGCAAGAAACTTTTTACGAATTCGGTCCGCCATATTGGATCAGCCATTTTGAATTTTGAAAATCTGAGGTCATATTTGTGATCAGCGACCCCGAAAACGCCCGAGTAACAAATTTCAGCTGTTTTCCGTGTAAAGAAAAATGTATGCTTCAAAGGGTTAAATATGATAATTTTTAACCCAGTTTTCGGGAACCTGTAAAAATGGCCTTTTTTTGCGTATTTTTTGCAATTTTGCAATTTAAAAAAATTTTTTTAAATTTTTTAAGGCTTATTCTTATAAGAAATTTTCTTCCGAACAATTTTTCTCTGTTCAAGTTTTGTTGTTTGACCAACACAGAAGGAGTTATTTAAAGAAAACTATACAGAAACGCGTTTTTTTTATATATTTTGCAATAAAAAAAGGCGAAGCGGGCCGAGTTGATTCTAGAGACTTTACACACTTGTTACGGAATATCATAAGAATCGATTTAAAAAAGTTCCAGCTTTGCGAAAACTTTAATATTCTCATTTTTTAACCCTCCGTAGTCACACCTATTTTTTCAAACAAGGAAGTCACTCTGGGTCATTTTGACCCGAGACGAACTTTGACCGTTCGCCATTTAACCATTTATCCACCGATCGTGTTGAAAAAATTCTCGAATGCACTTGCGATATTGCTAAATTGATTGCTTTAAAAAAAGAAGGGCCTCAGAAATTTTTAACATATAAAAAAAATTCGCGAAAAATTTGTTTTTTTTAAAAAACTGAATTTTACGAAAAAATTTACTATTTTTTTAATTTTTAATATTTTTTGCTAAAAATTTCCAATTATGTTTTTGAAACTGAACTAAATGAAGAAAAAATTTGTATATTAGTGTACCATTAAAAAAAGGTATTTATTTCGCTAGGTGACGGAGGTGGTTTTTTGAGTAAAGAAAATCGACAATTTTCGTTGAAAAATTACAAATAAATTTATTTTTTATATAGAAAATTTAAAAAGTCGTTACATTTATTTATAAACTAATGATTTCAGTCCTGTCCGGCACAGTCATTGCAAATATATGCCCGATGGTCGTCGCACATGAGGCGCGAACAACTGGGCACTGACTTCTTTGTTTTCTTAAATTATCGTCATCTACACGCACAAGGGCATGCTGGACGCGAGACCGCAAACTGTACGCCATTATCGAATTTATGTATACCGACACGTAAGTCACACGTGGGTCAGACTGACCCGACACCGAACTGCAACGAGGCTCAACGGCTATTGCGTCTTGCGCAGTGTGCGGGAAGCATCCCAAGCTATAGTTGATACCCTGAACTACAGCTAGAAGGCGTCATGCCCGCCAATTTTCAAATTACGCGCAAGATATTTACGAGCAAAGTTGAGGCTCGGGTCAAATTGACCCGGTGTGACTACGGAGGGTTAATAGCCCTGACTCCCGGACTAAAGATGATAAGTTGTATGTCAAAAAATCCTGATAAGAAACAATAGATGTATCGGTTCGGTTAAGTTGTATAAATATCGACGAAATGTCTATCGTTTTAACCTTATAAAAACATATACAAAGTAGAAGGTTTTCAAGCGATTCAATTTATATCATTGATATACGATAGAAAACGAACCGATTTGCTGCCGTAAAGAAGATGATAAGTTGTATGTCGGAAAATCCTGATAAGAAACGATAGATGTATCGGTTTGGTTAAGTTGTATAAATATCGACGAGATGTCTATCGTTTTAACCTTATAAAAACATATACAAAGTAGAAGGTTTTCAAACGATTCAATTTATATCATTGATATACGATAGAAAACGAACCGATTTGTTGCCGTAAAGAAGATGATAAGTTGTATGTCGGAAAATCCTGATAAGAAACGATAGATGTATCGGTTCGGTTAAGTTGTACAAATATCGACGAGATGTCTATCGTTTTAACCTTATACAAACATATACAAAGTAGAAGGTTTTCAAACGATTCAATTTATATCATTGATATACGATAGAAAACGAACCGATTTGCTGCCGTAAAGAAGATGATAAGTTGTATGTCAGAAAATCCTGATAAGAAACGATAGATGTATCGGTTCGGTTAAGTCATATAAATATCGATAAGATGTCTATCATTTTATTCTTATATATCCGTATTAATGCATACGGTAAAATTATTACCATAAATAACGATAAATATTATATCGTGTATATACGATTGATTCAGACAGGCAATAATTGTACATATAGAAAACAATTCATAACTATAAAATTTGTATAGTTATTTTCTTATTCAAACCTAAAACGATAGAAACCAATTCGATTCGATTAATGTTTTATCTGTCTTCTAAATATGCAACGATAGAACCGATAAGATACTATTAAAAACGATACAGATATAGCCGTTTTTAATCGTTTTCTATCAGAGGTGGTTACCAGGGCTATCTTTTCTAACCTTATGATTCGGCATCCTAAATGATGAAAATCCTGACGATAGGGAAAGTGCGTGTTGTCTATACAAGCGAACAGAACACAATGAAGAACGATGGCGCGCGCAGCGCCCAGAAGCGCGAGCCGTGCGGGGGGTGCTGGGAGGCAGGCGCGCACTTGCTTTTTATTTTGGGCAATTCTTTGAATGCTGTTGTCTGGGAGCATGCAGGAGCACGACTACATAGTTTTCCATCCGGACGAGACAACTGGGCATAATTGATATTTCTGCTGAAACAAAATTGACTCCAAATTCGTCGTTGAATCTGTTATTAAAGTTAAGCTCGTGTTCGTGGCATTTCGTAATAGAGAGCGAAATAAAAAAGTCCATTAAAGCGGCGAAATAGAAAATTAATATTTTGTCGAAATTTCTGACTGTTTTAGGACGCTAATCTAACATGGTACACAAACAATCCAGATCTAACAGAATGCTTCCAAAAGACGATATTAGTATGGGTGCCATGTATATTTCTGTGGGCGTTTTCGGCGATGGAAGCGTATTACTTTTTAAATAGCAAAAGAAGAAACGTCCCGTACACGTGGTTATTTATTTCTAAGCAAGTACTTACAGTAGGATTAATTTTACTCTCCATAGTTGACTTAGGAGTGGCGATACACGCAAGTACTTATCGTACGGTCCATAGTGTTGATTATTGCACACCCATTGTAAAAATTGTTAGCTTTGTAAGTATAACATTATTTTTTGTATTAATAGATCTTTAAATACATTTTTAAAATTATTTTTCCATACATTTTTTTAAATATTCTTCCCGTTTCCGCTTTTGTCTATAAAATAAGTTACTTAGGTTTGTAAATACGCTCTGTACAATGTTTGACTTAAGTTCTCTAATTATTTCAGACGTTAGCATCGATTTTAATGCAATACAATAGAAAACATGGAATGCGGACGTCAGGTCTTTTATTCTTGTTTTGGTTTTTCCTTACGATATGTGGATGCGTCCAATATAGAAGTTTTGTAAACGAATTCATTGAAGGGGTATGTTGGATTTTTATCATGGTAATAGCGAAACTAAAAGCGCGTTAGAAGCAATTTAAGTGTAGATACACTTATAAACAGCATTTTCTACTTATAAAGAGCATTAAATTTTTTATAATTTTTTACAATTTCTTCGATCTCATCGCAACAGTATATCTATTGTTAACTTCTTGATATTTTATAAGGTATTTTACAAGAAAGCAATTGTTATAATGCGGTTCATAAAGAAATAATTTTTATTTTTAGGCAGAACCGACGTACCCATTGGTGTCTTATATGATCTACTATCCGATAGTAGTGATATTGTTTGTACTTAATTTTCTGGTCGACGCAGAGCCTAAATTCTCTGAATATCCTACGGTAACATATCTTGTATTGATTGATATAATACGTAATACCATCTAATGTATATTAAAGCGCATAAATATGTAAAATCTTAGAATTAAAACTGTAAGAAGCTATTAACAAACAATTTTGAAATACATTCACTCACAGGTTGAATCGCCATGTCCAGAACAAAGTTCTTCTTTCCCTTCGAGAATTATTTTCGCGTGGTTCGATTCCTTAGCATGGAAGGGTTTCCGAAAACCGCTCGAAACGTCCGATCTGTGGTCCATGAATCCAGAGGACATGGCCACGGAGATCGTGCCGAAATTTGACAAATACTGGAATAAGAACTTGAGAAAGACAGACGAGTAAGTTTAATCGATAAATCTCTCTGTACAAACCAAGGTTACCTGCAATCAATATGACTTAGCTAAGCTTCTTTAAAAAGCGCTTATTTAAAATTATGAGAAAAAATAGGGAATATGTTTATATTGACATTAACACGAAGCATGTAAATTCGAAAGAAATATTAAAAATGGTAAATTGTTGATAATGTACACATGTAGAACTGTTACTTTAGAAATTGTTTAAATCGGCCTATTCGTGATAATACATTTTTAGATTATATTGCTGCATTATCTTATCCGCTTTATAGCTAACAGCATATTATTTGCATATACCTCATATTGAAAAAATATTTAGATTGCGGTATAACGTTCTCTGACAAAGTATTTTTTTTAACAACATGTTCATACATTTCTTGTGCTAACAAGGATGATTTGGACTTACTTTAGGTAGGATGTGTCGTATAACATGTCTCGATTATTTTTATCATTCAGCCTAATAAAAACATATATAACAGACGTTTTTTATACAGAGTAGAAAGTGCAAAAGCGTCATACCGAAAAGCATCCGGACAAGTGGACTTTAACAGTAGTCGGAAAAAGAAAATTGCCTCCATCCTACCACCTATCTGTAAAGCTTTCGGAGCAACGTTCATGTTTGGTGCATTCCTGAAACTGATTCAAGATGTTATGACTTTTATTAGTCCACAAATATTAAAGTAAGTACACACAAATCCGAGACTGTTGACACAACATTCTACAAATTTCAAAAAAATACTAAGGGTTCTAGTAGCACTTTCTACAGTTCTACAATTCCTGATAAAAATTTAAAAAAGTTCCCCATTTTTTATATTAAAAAATCGAATTTCAAAATGTGCTAACTTCGGAAATCTAACATAACACCCTTTTTTTAAAATATCATTTTTTATAAGAGTTCCCGATAGTTCTATTCGAGTTCCATATATACATTTTAGATCGGTATTCCACTAATTAATAATTTTTAAACAATTTTTTATATCCGCCCAGTACAGGTTCTCTACAATTTTTCTTTCTAAAGCATAGAACTCTTAGAAAACTGTTGATGAACTGAACTACCGTTAAAATTGCGGAAAATTATCAGCATAACACATTTTCACTAAGTGCCGTGCTGTGCTGGACGTAATTGTTAAAAATTGTTTAAGATATTGTTAATGGATTGAACTCTTTAAAGATAATTTTAAAGCATAGAACTCTTATAAAACTCTTGAAAACTACCGTTAAATTGTTTGAAAATTATTAATTGGTGGAATATCGATCTGAAATTATATATATGTGTAGAACTCAAATAACTATCGGAAACTCTCATCAAAAATGATAACATTCAAGGCGTTTCAGTACTGTAGAGGGAAAGGTGTCATGCTAGATTTTCGAAGCACGACATTTTTTTCAATTTCGATTTTTTAATATGAAGAATGCGGAACTTTTTTAATTTTTATCAGAAACTGTTAAACTATAGACAGTCTTATTAGAACTTTTAGTATTTTTTTGAAATTTATAAAATTTTGTGCCAACTTCATACACTCCACAAATCCTGGTTTATATCTCTAATTTTATTCTGTATTTTATGAAATAAACATGAGATAAAACGTTGATAATTTTACAAAATTGTTCTGATTTATCGTAATATGTTTGTGTAATAATAATAATAATAATAATATAATAATAATAAGAAGAATAATAATAATATGATCTTTGTAATGCATCCCTTTTACTACATTTTTTAGGCTTTTGATTGATTTTACCGAAGGAGAGGAGCCAATGTGGAAAGGATACTTTTATTCTGCATTGCTTTTACTTACGGCAATACTTCAGACGCTGGTATTATCACAATATTTTCATCGTATGTTTTTGGTCGGGCTGCGTATACGTACTGCACTAATCGCGGCGATTTACCGTAAGGCGTTGAGACTGTCAAACGCGGCGAGGAAAGAAACCACGCTCGGCGAGATAGTGAACTTGATGTCCGTAGACGCTCAAAGATTCATGGACCTAACCGCGTACATAAACATGATCTGGTCGGCACCCCTGCAAATAGCCCTAGCTTTATATTTTCTCTGGAATATATTAGGGCCGGCTGTATTCGCTGGTTTAGCAGTTATGATCATTCTTATTCCTGTGAACGGATTGATCGCCAACAAAGTGAAGACGTTACAAATCAGACAGATGAAGTGCAAGGACGAGAGGGTAAAGTTGATGAATGAAGTACTTAACGGTATCAAAGTGTTGAAGCTCTACGCGTGGGAACCTTCATTCGAACAGCAGATACTTGAAATTAGAGTCAAGGAGATTCAAGTGTTAAAAGAAGCAGCGTATTTGAACGCTGGTACGAGCTTTATATGGTCATGTGCACCCTTTTTGGTACGTTTCTTTTTTGAAATAACGAATTATACGTTATAATTAAATTGAAGACCTCAGAAATAAAGATGGTAATTATATAGAATAACTAACAGCTCGGATTACTTTGTGCTGATGCTGGATTACGCGCTTTAAACAGTTAAATACTTTTAAAGCGCGTCACTAACTGTGCGTGTGACTGAATTGTTGTGTATGACTAGGGCTGCGGTCCACTTGACGCTGCAAAAGCTTTAGAGCCTTCTCTTTCTTTCTTCACTGAAAGAAAAGAGAAGAGGAAACCTTCGAAGCATTTGTAGCGTCAAGTGGACCGCAGCCTAAATCTGAAGTCGTTTCGCTAAAAAAAGTGACTTTTTCCGCTGAGATTATGAAATCTCAAGATTTTGATTGCACCCATCTTAATCAGACTGATCGCAAATTACGCGCGCAATAAATATTAGGTATATAGGATATGGCCATTTTAATTAATCCACTCAAATATCTCAAAACCCGTAAGTTTTATAAGAAAACTTTTCACAGACAAAAGTAGTTTAGTGTTGAGGGGGTAATTTGGTGACTTTTATTTGACCTTGGGTCAAGATCAGAGCACTATTTTAAGGTCAACTTTATTTTTTCAAAAAGGAATCCCTATTTTTTAGCACATATTCTTGTAGTTACTGTTGAAACATTTTTAAAACACTATAGTAAAGCTCTTTTTCATTAAGTATTTCCTAAGATATTTTAAAATTTGTCATAATAGTTTTTAATATGAAATATGAACTATCTTAAAAAGTATTCACTTTTCAATGACTTCACCTTGGTACTTTTATACATAGAATAATTGAAAGGAATCGATTGTTGATTATAAAAATAAAAAATTTTTTTTTAAATTCTATATCATTTTATAAACGTATTAAATTTTGCAAAATTTCAAATGTCAAAATTAATATTATTATTCGATTTCTTTCATTATTCTACGTATAAAAGTATAAGGTAAAGTTATCGAGGTAAATATTTTCCTTTACACAGCCAACTCCGATGACCTTGACCTTGACATATGTTGTCAAGTACATGACCCAGGAGTAACTTTTCTTTATAACTTAATCGTCGCTCATTGCTTATTTAAAAGTTATGAACAAAAGTATTTAAGTGTTTAAAGCGCGTCAACTAACCTATGTAGGTTAGTTCTTCAGATTTACCAATATTTCATTATGTATATATATAAACGAGCTTGTAAAGCGCGCCACGAACCCATGTAGCATCTCGTTTCACGTGGAAAGTGTATGCGTGAACTATTTCGAAATATATATTAGTTATTTATATGCCTTCCAATACTCAAAATAGCTGCTATATGTATTTTCCAAACTTTTTTTTGTTAATAACTTTTTAACGAATAACGACCGCCGGCTAAAAACTTCTGAAGGTCATTCAGGAGGGTGACCTTGACAACATATATCAAGGTCAAAGTAATCCGAGCTGCGTTAGTTATTCTATATAATTTAATTACCGTAAAATCTTTTATAACTTTTAGTATAATTTTAAAAGTTTTACTGTATATAACTTCGCTTAGAAAAAATTTGTTGTAAAAATATGTGCCATGAAATGGCAATAAATATTCTTTCTTTTTCATTTCTGAAGTTTTCAATTACTTGAATTAAATATTCTTTATATCTTTTTTATATTATCTTACCTTTTCATAAATGTACCTCTACAGGTATCTCTGGTATCTTTTACAACTTATGTACTTATAGACGAAAAAAACGTCCTAAATAGTACAATTGCCTTCGTTTCGCTCAGTTTGTTCAACATCTTAAGATTTCCACTGTCCATGCTGCCTATGATGATTGGTAATATAGTTCAAGTAAGTAATGCATATACATGATTTTCGTCTATTTACTTTAGAAATGTGCGTTTATGTTAAAAAGTCTGATTGATATTTTTGTATACACGTTTACAGGCTTACGTCTCTGTAAAACGTATTAATAAATTTATGAATATGGAGGAACTGGATCCTAACAATGTACAGCACGATCCGTCGGAACGTAAGTGTAAAATTTTCTGTTTTAAAATAATATCATGTCTGCATGGTGTATATATCTACAGTAAGCATTTTATCGCATTGATTTAGCACACGCGTTAATAATTGAGAACGGTAGCTTCTGTTGGGACAGCGAAGAAATCGAGAGACCAATACTACGAAATATCAATTTCCATGTAGAACAAGGTCAATTAGTAGCAATAGTTGGTACAGTGGGATCAGGCAAGAGTTCCCTTCTATCCGCTCTGCTTGGCGAGATGGACAAATTAAGCGGGAAAGTAAATACAAAAGTGAGTATTCTTTCGTTGAATCAGAAACATGAAATATAGAAGCAAAATTTACATTTCTCTTATTACAAAAACAGTAATATAAAATTGAAGAAGAGAAAGAGGAAACCTCTCACAAGTCGCACTTATATAAGTACCCTTCTTTTTATTATAAAAGAATTAAGGAAAATGTAATGTAAATTCTAAAATACATGTTTTTATTATGCATCTAAAAATACAATATCAAACTGTAACTCTTAATTCAGTATTGATAAAATCGTAATATTTTGTTTCTATACATCTTTCAGATTAAATAGATAAAAATATTAATTAGGATTTGATTTTAATACTAAATATTTCTCTTAGGGATCAATTGCATACGTCTCGCAGCAAGCGTGGATCCAAAATGCCACGTTGCAGGACAATGTTTTATTCGGAAAGGCCTTGAACAAATCAGTATATAACCGTGTAATTGAAGCATGTGCATTGACCCCGGACTTCAAAATGCTACCCGCGGGTGATCAAACGGAGATCGGGGAGAAAGGCATAAATTTGTCCGGCGGTCAAAAACAAAGAGTAGCCTTAGCTAGAGCTGTATATAACGATTCGGAAAATTATTTCTTAGACGATCCTCTGAGCGCAGTGGATTCGCACGTAGGAAAACACATTTTTGAGAAAGTGGTAGGTCCGAATGGCCTATTGAAGAAGAAAACTAGAGTACTTGTTACGCATAGCATCACGTACTTGCCAGAGGTCGACAACATTATTGTTCTTAAAGACGGTGAGATAACAGAGAGTGGAACTTACAAACAATTACTGGAAAAAAAAGGCGCCTTTGCCGAATTCTTAGTACAGCACTTACAAGAAGGTATCTATTAATAATTTATGCTCTTGCTGCGTACTTTTATATTATACTTATTATATATTGTTACATTTTCCCTGGATTTAAGTTGGAAATCGTAAGTCCGCGAAAAAGTAATTACAATTCCTTGTCCTACTTTGTGTGCTTGCATAAGAAATACTATACTTGCGTGTAGCAATCGCTACAATGAGATATTTTTAAGTCAAAAGTTTTGCTATCTCTTTGTTTTAAGGCTCCTGGTCCCTGAGCCGAGAACTCCGAAGTGACGGTGACGACGTACCGTCGCGGTAGAAATAAGAACTCTCTCCTCTCACTCTCTCCAATGGAGAATTCTGTCTTTTGTGACATGTGACAACCTGTTTTGCGTTGCGTTAAATTTCTTTATTCGCTTTGTACTTGTGCTATAACGTTTAACGTATTCGTGAAACTCGTAAAATTTAACGTATGGTAAGATTTGCAAGAAATGCATATGCGAAAGGAACATTCTCCACTCCTTTCGATAATCGTCAAACGGCTTGTTTTTCCGTATGTTTAGGCTTCGTTTTATGGCTGTTTGTTTATTGTCGAGGGAAAAGGATAGTATCCGTTAAATTTTAGAAATGTGCTGAAACGATCTATAGTGATTTTTTATTGAAATGTCTTTTTATTTCGGAAAATACCGCAACATAAAATAGGGTAATTTCTCGCCTCGATAGCAAGAAATTCAATATGGCCGCAGTGACTACCCAGGAGCCTTAAGATTCTGCTTGCCGACAAAGTAGTAATGAACAATTTATTTAGAATTAATTTTTCCTAATGTAATTAACTTGATATAGACGCTTTTGTATGATATAAAATTTTCTAATGCATAAAAAATTACATTTATATATTATAATTAAAATATGTCTCAATAGGTACAGATAATTATTACTTTCCAGCTTTTTTATATTGAAATTTTCTGAAATTATTGAATTAGGATGTTTGAATTTCTAATTTTGGATAATTCTATTTTTAGTTTAATTCCAACAAGAACGATTTCAATTCTCGTCTGATTATCCATTTTGTACTATAGTTAAAAATAATAAAAATATGCGAGTTTTTTTTAATTTCTTCCCATTTGTACAATGATACAGCTTGCAAACAATTTATCATTATTCTAAAATTACATGACGAATTTAAAACAGTGCACGTTGATGACGGTTCTGAAGCAGATTTACGCGAAATTAAACAGCAGCTCGAATCAACAATGGGAGCGGACGAGCTTCAACAAAAGTTAACTCGAGTACGGTCCAGAATATCCGAAAGTCTAAGTGAATCCGGTTCTGTAACCGATAGAAAATCACTTAATGGTTCTTTGACAAGGTATGATTTTATAAATATAATATTCGGTTACGTTAATTTACGTCGTTCGTACGGCGATTCAAATACGCGCAATATTAATTTGAAAATAATATACGTTGTGTACAAGCAGGCAATACTCGACGGAAAGTCAGCAGTCGGCGAATTACGTGCATAGCAATAGTACAAAGGAGAAAGAAGCATTGAAGCCTAACAACGTCGGAGAAAAGCTGATAGAAATCGAGAAAGCCGAAACTGGAAGCGTAAGTTGTGCGAGACATTGCTAATAATTGTTAAAAAGACAATACATCTTCACAATTCGCTTTTTAGCAAGGAAAATTGCTTTTATACTTATGTATTGTATTATTTTTCCGCCAGGTAAAGTGGAAAGTATACTCTCATTACTTGAAATCCATTGGATGGTTCTTGTCGATATCGACGATTGTGATGAATGCGGTCTTTCAGTCGTTCAGCATTGGCTCGAGTGTCTGGCTCAGCGTTTGGTCGAATGATAATCAGACCGTTAGGAATGACACATTAGATACGGCGAAGCGTGATATGTACCTCGGAGTATACGGTGCACTTGGTTTCGGTCAAGGTACGTTTTCACGTCACACGTTAATTCTTGTAGCATATTATCCGTTTGTCAGGTAGATTTGATCAGTATTACATAAATTTTCGTGTTTACGATGGACGATATCAGGTAAGCCTACCCCCTATCGCTGCTACGTGTAGGTACCTGTATAAATATACATATCATTTTTCTATCGCAGAAGGCAATTACTTCATTTAATATAACGTTAACAGGCAATGGCACTTAATTTTGCTCGTCATAGAGTATTGCAATTCGAAAGGCATGTTCCTTCACAGATTACACATCTCATTGGGGTATAAATTAATCTTAACAGAGTTCCTTTATTTCTAAAACTCGATTGAGCCGAGTTAATGATAATCGAAAACGAAATAATTTAATTACTAACGTAATGATTTTTTTCGTTTCGAGTAATGTTATAAATTGTATATGCAAATATACGTCACATTACATGTTTAATTCTAAAAGTAATCCAAATAATTTTCTTTTAAGAAATAAAACTGAGTGTGGTTTGCTGTGTCTACAGAGCACTAACGTTATTAATTAAGAACTCAAAAGGCAATTAGAGATTGAAACTTTTAAGTAGCCATATGTTTATGATTGCAAGTGTCGTAGTAATTATTTTCTACAAATAATCGCTTTTTTACTATTGCATGAAATATTTCTGTTGAAATACCTTTCATTCGGTACAACTTACACTTTCTGTTAAATAATTTATTAATCTTTATTATTAACTTTTTCTACACGCGAGATTTTATATATATATTAACTATAGATATATGATTGACTATAGACAAAAAATGATGCAAGAAAATTGTTCATGAACATATATATATATATATATAAAACTCCTCACACAAAATTAGAGGAACACTTAATTTTTCTTTAAAAAATAGGCAAAATTCAAGCAGCTGTAACTTGTTAAAAACGAACAAAATTTAAGTTTATAAAAAGAATTTTAAAGCCTAAAATCTGTGCTTTCGAAAGGTCACTATTATTTTTTAGTTTCTGTGAGTTTGATCATTTTTACATACAGAAAACCACTAGCTGAATAAAATAGAAATTTTTTTCATTTTGTGGGGCTGTTACGTGCACAAAAAAAATCTGCGAAAATTTTCGACTTCCTAGTGAAAGCTTGAAGTCGTTACAAAATCTTTTTTTAAAATTGTTTCTACGATTTTTGTTGAATAAGAAATAAACATTTTGACTTTAATTGCCCATAACTCTGTTAAAAATCATCATATCGCAATTCAAAAAAACAGATTCTTAAAACTGAAACTTCCCAGATAGCCAAGCGTGATATAGCATATTGAGCAAACTAATGTATTGCATGTATTGTTATATATTTACTGTGCTGACATCGAAATAGAACACAGGTACATGACTGCTTATACATGCAATCAGTTAACGCAATTTCGAGAGCAAACTGTCCGCAATACTGGTACGTTATGTTGTCTGCAACATGTCAGCAACATGACAGCAATGTATGATTTGTCGTTCCATCTTGAGCAGCATGATGCAAACATGATGGCAACAACACATACAGGTATATAATGATTTACATCCGTTATGTCTTCAAGCTATGTCTTCAAGCTATGAAGTTTTTTAATTGTAAGTCGTTGCTAACATAGTGTTGACAATATGAAATTGTTATACGTTTCTAAAGAATGTGCAAATGTCGGATCCGATAGATGGCATCCGTCAGGATCTGTTTCTCGTATTTAAAATATGACGAACGATAATATATATGAACGACGGAACTGCACAACTTGTATTAGTTGTATCGTGGAGTCCACTTTTATAATAAAGTGTAGCATACTTTTAGAATGATGTAACCTTATATTAATGGTACCTTTATTTTTGAAGACTGATAATAATTAAATAAACACAAAACATAAAATATATATATTTTATAACAAATCTGGTTTCTTAATTAATTATAATTTTGCATATAAATTTTATTTTTACAATCCTCTTATTAAAACGTCATTAAAAAGACCAAAAAGATCATATAAGTCACGTTTTTAACGTCTTGAAATGTCGTCATTGGTCTATGACTTATTCCTGTCATTTTTAAGTCATTATTACATGATTATAAAAGAATAATTGACGTAACGATTGACCATAAACTGACGTAAAAATCACGTGACGCTGCTGCCTGGAAAGTTGCCCTCAAAATGCATTGAATATGCTGTTAATCGTGGACAATGAGTTGTCGTCAAGTTGCTGTCATAAATCAACTCTTCGCGGATAACAAATCCGTGTGAACATGTTGCTCTCAATTTGCCGTAAATAGAATTAGAATTCATATGAGTTCAACCCGACAAGCACTATGCTGTCTCACCTTGTCCATAGTTTGTCAAAATTAGTTGCATTAACGATTGTTGGCAACATGACAACAAACTCACAGCATTTGGCTATCTGGGTGTGTTGTATTTATACGTAGATTTGTATAAATAATGACCACTGGTGTTATGCTGAAGTTATAATATATTTAATAATCTTAGAATGATACACGTTACAATTAGTTTGTCCTGGATCATAGACTCTCTGAGTGTGATACGCAACGCCGCTGATGTTCCGACATCCAACATACATATCTGCGCATGCGCTAACCATAGATATACAACATCTCTCTTTTTTTTCAAAAGCAGTAAACTAAACTTTATTAGAGTATTAAACCAAACTTAATATCAACTCAGCCTTTAGTAAATTATAATGAAATTATATACGCAAAACTAAAATAGAATCATATCTCTTTCTCAAGTAACAAATAAAATTAAACATTTTGACAATCGCAACCCATTCTCCCGCTGCGAGTAGTTTTCATTTGTTATTGCTCCTCATTCATAGTATTCGCATTATCTAGTACAATAGAATCATTACGCTCATTACGCTTAATACGGTCATCAAAGTCCTCATCATAACTATTACTTTTAAATTCGGTTTTTGTTTTTTTTAAGTAGCTCGAATTTCTTTTAATCATGTTACCTTTACTATTAATAATGATATAGGATCGGGAAGTATTATGCTTAGAAATTATTTTAGCCGGCTTCCATACTTTTCCTGTCCTTACTAATACATTTTCTCGCTCTCAAAACTGTTCACGCTTCTTTGCATGCAGGTCATGATAATTCTTTGCTTGAATTTGTTTCTCAGTCAGCTTGTTATGAAAATTTCGCGGTATAGCTGGTTGTAGTAGCTTGGTGTGTACTGGTATTTTAGTTTTAACACGACTGTTGAACATGATTTGTGTAGGTAATACGTTTAATCCCGCTATTGGCATATTTCTATATTTTAGAAGGGCAATATCTAAGTCTATGTTTTGCTGTCTGCTCTTTTCTAATATTTTCTTGGCTGTTTGTACTGCACGTTCCGCCAGTCCATTACTTCTTGGATAGTTTAAAGAACTAGTTACTGTCTCAAAACACCATTTCTTCGCAAATTCTTTACACTCGTTCAAATTATATGGTTGATTGTCACATATGAGTATATTTGGTATTCCATGTGTAGCGAATACAGATTTTAGTTTATTAATAACTTCCGTCCCTGTTTTATTTTTTAGTTTTAATATCTCTAGCCATTTAGAGTAGTAATCTTGAATTACCAAATAGTCTTCTCCTCTAAATTGCAAAATATCACTTGCTATTTTTTCAAAGGGATTTTTTGGAATGAGATATTAATGGTTCTTTAACATTTGAGTTACTATATTTTTCACATATTGTACACTTGGAAATCATTTCTTCTATATCTTTACTCATACCTAGCCAATATATTACTTGATTTGCTCTAGCTTTAGTTTTAGTTATCCCAAAGTGTGATTCATGCAACACCTTTAAGATGTATTTTCGAAATTTAACTGGAATTATTAATTTAAAATTAAGATATACTAAATTATCTTCTACTGTGATTTGATCTTGTAGATTAAAGTAAAATTTGACTCTATCACATCTACATCTTTTTTCATTTTAGGCCATCCATTAAAATGATAATCTTTAAGTTTAGATAGTGTTGAATCAGCCATAGCTTTTTGAAGTTCCTGTTTTTTAGCATCTGTAATACTAAGACCCGTATCAATAGAATGTACTACTTCTTGCAACCAACTATCATCTGTATTTGCTTGACTTAAGAAAGATCTAGATAATAAGTCCGCAATATGCATTTCTTTGCCTAGAATAAATGCTATTTTTATTTGATATTTAAGCAGTTTAATTCTCATTCTCTGTAGACGAGTGAAAGGAATTTCTGAAATTTTTTTATTTAGTATACTAATTACTGTTAATACGGTTTATGATCCGTATTAACATTAATTTCTCTTCCATAAATATAGTAATGAAATTTCTGTGTAGCAAAAGAAATACTCAATAATTTTTTTTTTAATTTGAGCCATATTTTGCTCACTACTGGTAAGACTTCTAGATGCAAAACTAACTGGTTTTCCATTTTACAGCAAACAGCAACCTAAACCATGTTGCAAATCATCTGCTTGTATCGTGATCTCTTTATTTGAATCGAAATTTGCCAATATAGGAGCATTTACTATTTCCTGCTTTATTTTATTAAGACAATTCTCATGTACCGGTAGTGTATTGAAATTGGACATTTTTCTTTAGTAACTCCGTAAGTGGCGCTATTTTTTCCGATAGATTAGGTATAAAATTCCGCAAAAAATTAATCATGCCTATTATACTTTGTAGCTTATTTACATTTGTAGGGCTTTCTATAGCTAATATCGCCTTTACTCTAGCCAGATCCACTGCCATTTCTTCAGCACTAAAAATTTGCCTAAAAATTTTACTGTCTTAGCTTTATATTGTACCTTATTTTTGTTAAATTTAATACCTAATTTTCTGGCACGCTCAATGACTTTTTTAAGTATTCTATCATGGCCTTCTTCTGTGTCCGATGAAATTATCAAATCATCAAAATATATTGTGACACCCTATATCATCAAAATTTTCAGCATTTTCTTTTTGAAAATATTCAGGTGCCATATTTAACCCAAAAGTTAATCTATTAAACTTGTAACATCCAAAAGGAGTTGAAAACGTACACAGATCACTCGATTCATCATCTAATTTAACATGTCAAAACCCATTTTTTAAATCTAATACAGTGAAATAGCCTTTCCCTTATGAAAAAGTACACTCAACTTTGATGGTTAACACCCACCATTGAGAGTTAACACTCATATTTGGGCGTAAGTTTAGTGTTTGTCATCAAAGTTAAGTGTCAACACTTAAATTTAGGTGTAGATTGAGTGTTGACCATTAAGGTTAGGTAAGTTGTGGGTTCAATCCTCAATGATGAGTGTATATTGGGAGTTTGTTCTCAATAATAGGTGTAGGTTGGAGATTAAGCCTCAATGTTTAGTGTAGGTTGGAGATTGATCCTCATCGTTGGATGTTGGTTTGGTGTTAACAGGGTGTTAACCTTTAATGTTCTATGTCGATTTAATCAGTGTCGCCATGATCCCTTTATCGTTGGGTGTCGTTTAAATGTTATTGTGTTAATCTTCGTTAAGTGTCAATTGACGGCCCTTATTATTATTAATCGAGTATTAATTAGTAGTAGCTGGATATAATTGTACAGTATAGTCGACTGATGAAATAATTGCAATAATATAATACAAAATAAAATAAAAGTAAAACATAAATAAAAGGATAAAAAGTAATATATTATTACTTTGTTTAAACTATTTTTTAATAAATATTTATATTAATTTATAACATAACTGTAATTAAAATTGAAATTTAAATATTATTATTATTAATTTGTAAACACTAAATGTTATTATAAATTATAATTAATAAATTATATTTCGAAAAAATTATATTACTATTATGTGAATTGAAGGTATTTTGTACAAATAAATACAGAATAGTTGCTTCTACTGACGAATTCGTCTTATTTAATATATAATATACTTTACATAAATTTCACGTATATTGTTTTTTTTTTATAATAGTCTACGCATTATTTCAAAGTATAAATATTAAGTAACATAAATATTACAACACATAGTAATTAAATCAATCTGTTTCTTTATTATTTACTAAGGGCATTACGTAATTTGCTGTATGATTATCGCCAGGTAAGAGAATACATTTATTATTAATCTGTTCTGGTTTACAGGTTACAATATTATTTGTTATTTCCACCGCATAACAATAACTGGCTGACGAGATATTATAATGGGAGCATAATCATTTTTAAGGATTAACCATTAATTGAAGAGGTTAACCATCACTTGAAGGTTAACCATCATTCAAAGAAAAACCCTTAAAGTTGGGTGTGATTTTGGACCACCAATTGAAGGTTAACATTCAAATAATGGTTAACCTTCAATTGGCGGTCCGAAATCACACCCAACTTTAAGGGGTTTTTTGGTGTTTTTTTAACGGTTAACACCAAAAGTTGAGAGTATTTTTCCATAAGGGTTGTTCGACAAGGGTTTTTTCTTATTCCACTCGCTGTGGGTATTAACACATCTTTAGGCCTCTTAATTACCTTATTTAAATCTCTCGGATCTAAACATATTCTTAATTCACCGTCCGCTTTCTCAATAATTACCAAGTTGCTGACCCAGCCCTTAGGATTTTCTACTTGTGATATTATTCCGTTTTCTATCATCTTATCAAGAGTATGTTTTATCACAAACTGTATGGGGAATTCTCCTAGGTGGACTAGCAACTGGTGTACACTTTTTATCTATTTCAATAGTACACGTTTTTTTTAAAGTTCCATTACCTTCAAAAATATCAATATTTCTGATATAAACTTCTCTTTTACATTTATATTTTGAAGCATGTGTATTCTTTTAATTAAATTAAATTCTCGGCATGTGCGTAGACCTAGCAGTGGCATTGTACCTTCTTTAACAATTATAAACTTTTGTTTTTTTTTGTTACATCTTTAATAGTACATAACAGTTCAATTATTCCTAGCGGTTTTATCTTACTACCACCAAAACTTTCTAAACTTATACTAGCAGATTCTAATTTAACTTTTGACTTTTTAACTTTATTATATATTTTTAACGATAAAACATTTACATCCGCTCCTGTGTCTAACTTGAATTTAACAATACTGTTATTTATTTGAATTATTTCAAACCATCTAAAATTAATATTACAAATTTCTACTTGATCAATACAAAATAAACTTTCTTTTGACTCAGACTCTACATTAGGTTGCTCTGTAAGCTCCTTTATCTTTTTAACTTTACAACCAATCACATAATGATTTAATTTACCGCACTTCTTGCATTTTTTTCCATAAGCTGGACATTCTCGTGGACCATGGTTCGTTCCGCATCTCCTACAGTCAAATTTTGTTGCTGTCTCCTTGCCTTTGAATTTATTGGACTTCTGCTGTACCTTCTTGCGTAGACTGTCTATTTCTGCTTTGTCTCCCTGTAGATTTTTTGCTTGGACCTTGGATACTTCAGCAGCTCTGCAGTAGTCAATTGCTTTTTGCAAATTGAGATCTTCTACCCTCAGTAACTTCTACTGTAGCACCTTGTCTTTTATTCCCAGAACAATTCTATCTCGGACCATCCTGTCAGCCATTGTTCCAAATTCACATGTCTAACTGAGCTTCTTTATTTCTGCCAGAAAGCTATCAAATTTTTCGCCTTCCTGCATTCTACTGAAGAACTTGAAAGTCTTGTACACAATGTTTTTCTTGGGAACACAATACTCTTCGAAGCATTGCAATACGTTTGCCAAATCGTTCCTCTCTGCCTTTTGTAGATTGAACGTATTGTACAGCTCAATGCCATCTTCACCGACAATATTTAGTAGTATGGCAACTTTTATTTCATCTGGTTTTCTGATACTACCAGACACCTTTAGGAAAATATCAAAACTCTGTTTAAATTTACGCCAGTTTTTGCTTATATTCCCATTTAGATCCAGACTTTTTGATGGCTTGCAGTAATAATCATTAGCTGTATCGGCGGTAGCCATAACCTTTAACTTTCCAGTGAAAACTCGTACGGACTTTTCTATGCGACTTCGCTTACTATGCGTAGTACTATTACGACTGCGCCATGTTGTATTTATAGATTTGTATAAATAATATGAGTGGTGTTATGCTGAAGTTATAATATATTTAATAATCTCAGAACGATACACGTTACAATTAGTCTGTCCTGGATCATAGACTCTCTGAGTGTGTGAGTGGGACCGTGATACGCAACGCCGCTGATGTTCCGACACTCAACATACAAGTCTGCGCATGCGCTAACCATAGATATACAACAATATAAATTATTGCTTCCTCATAAAGGAAGCTTTGTTTTCGTAAATTTCGTATATGAACCTTTGATTGCGTATAAAGTTGGGTCTAGTCAACCAAATTTAAATGAATTATATATGAAACAGGGGTAGAAAAAACCAAAGAAAAGATTGATTTTTGAGTTTTTGATGCCAATATGTTCAGAGTGTTGTAAAACGTCAAAATATCGCCTAAAAAAAAATGTCCGTATGTGTGTGTGTGTGTATGTGCACATTTGATGTTGTGGTTGCTCTAACTTCCGCAAATATTGAGATATCGGGCTGTTTTTTTTTTAATCGATAGAGTATCATTCAAGGAAGGTTGGTATTGAATTTGGCGATGATCGGTAAAAAAGGTTCTTTTTTAAAAAAATTTTGAATTTTTTTAGAAATACCCGTGGTTGCTCTAACTTTTGTAAATTTTGAAATATTGGACTATTTCCAATTTTATTATATTCTTCAGTCTTTTCTACCCCTATTTCATATATAATTCTTTAAAATTTGATTCATCAGTTCTCGTGTTAAACACATTTGAAATTTCGGAGAATTCGTACATACATATAGAAACTTTATAAAGCTGGGTCTAATCAATAAAATTTTAAAAAATTATATATAAAATAGGGGTATAAAGTTGCTAAGAATATAATAAAACTATAAATAGCCCGATATTTCAAAATTTGCCACACATATTTCACATATAAAAAAATTATAGACCTTTGATTGTGTATAAAAATGGATCTAATCAATCAAATCTTAAAGAATTATATATGAAATAAGGGTAGAAAAGACTGAAGAATATAATAAAATTAGAAATAGTCCAATATTTTGAATTTAAAAAAAATTTAAAAACTTAAAAAAAAACCCTTTACTGAATTAATAAAAATTGCTCGTTGAGGGGTTGACTATGAAAGGGGTTCCCGATTTTTATCCCTAATTTTCGCAAAGGTTTGCGAAAGTCATAGTTTTTAAGTGTGCAAGTAGAAACTTGCACATTGTTTCTCTTTTTCTTTACAAATGTATATTGTATTAACCTTGTACTGTTAAATAAATGTTACATTCGGGCCGGCGTAACATCCGCAGTTTTTCAGACAACACTTACACATTCACGCTCGCACTTTACGTACTATCTCTTTCTAAGGAGAACAGTTAGAACATCTTAAGTCTCAATAAATGAGACATCAAAAAATGATGTTTTAGGATAATAAAAAAGTGTGCAAGTAGAAACTTGCACATTGCTTCCTCATAGTTCTTAAGTGTGCAAGTAGAAACTTGCACATTGTTTTTAAGTGTGCAAGTAGAAACCTGCACATTGTTTTAAAGTGTGTAAGTAGAAACTTGCACATTGCTTTCTCATAGTTTTTAAGTGTGCAAGTAGAAACTTGCACATTGCTTCCTCATAGTTTTTAAGTGTGCAAGTGGAAACTTGTACATTGCTTTATCATAGTTTTAAGTGTGCAAGTAGGAACTTGTTTAAGTGAGCAAGTAGAAACTTGGACATTGCTTTCTTTTAGTTTTTAAGTGTGCAAGTAGAAACCTGCACAATGTTTTAAAGTGTGCAAGTAGAAACTTGTTTTAAGTGTGCAAGTAGAAACCTGCACATTGCTTTCTTATGGTTTTGAAGTGTGCAAGTAGAAACCTTCGCTCACAAAGCTTCCTTTATGAGGAAGCCAAAATAAATAAATACTAATAATTATACATTGAATAAAATACAAGCTTCCTCATAGAGGAGCTTTGTGAGCGAAAGTTTCTACTTGCACACTTCAAAACCATAAGAAAGCAATGTGCAGGTTTCTATTTGCACACTTAAAACAAGTTTCTACTTGCACACTTTAAAACATTGTGCAGGTTTCTACTTGCACACTTAAAAACTAAAAGAAAGCAATGTCCAAGTTTCTACTTGCTCACTTAAACAAGTTCCTACTTGCACACTTAAAACTATGATAAAGCAATGTACAAGTTTCCACTTGCACACTTAAAAACTATGAGGAAGCAATGTGCAAGTTTCTACTTGCACACTTAAAAACTATGAGAAAGCAATGTGCAAGTTTCTACTTACACACTTTAAAACAATGTGCAGGTTTCTACTTGCACACTTAAAAACAATGTGCAAGTTTCTACTTGCACTTAAGAACTATGAGGAAGCAATGTGCAAGTTTCTACTTGTCTTACAATATTATCTCAAAAATATTCTTTACATACATATACGGATTTATTAAATTAATGTAATTGAAATTTGCTTCAGATACAGATAGATAATAAAAAATCTATTAATTTTTGCTTCCTTATAGAGGAAGCTTTGTTTTCGTAAAAAAAATTTTTTTTTCATTTGTTTTTCTGAATGTGTTCAGAATTTTCTAAAATGTCGAAAAATTGTAATTTTAAAAAATGTCTGTATGTATGTATGTATGTGTGTGTGTATGTGTGTATGTGTGTATGTGCCAAATTTACCGAAATTTCTATAACTCCAGAACTAATCAACCAAATATTAACGAATTATATATAAAATAGGGGTAGAATTTTCCGGGGAGTGCTATAGAGTGTATAGTTTTTCGATATCTATTTTCTGGAAACCGATTTTTTTAATTTTTTTACCCATAAGAATTAGAAAAATTAAAAAAATCTGTTTCCAGAAAATCGGTAACGAAAAAATACACACTCTATAGCACTCCCCGGAAAATTCTACCCCTATTTCATATACTTGTGTTAAAAATTCGGTCCAATAGTTTTTAAGTTATTAATGTTCAAACATGCATCATCCGTAAGAATTAGAAAAATAAAAAAAAAACGTTATTAACTTAAAAACTATTGGAACAAATTTGTATTAAAACCATATAAAATTGATTGATTAGACCCAGCTTTATACGCGTTCAAAGGTCTATAATTTTGTTCGCATATAAAGCTAAGTCTAATCAACCGAATTTAAAAGAATTATATATGAAATAGGAGTAGAAAAGACTGAACATTCTGAACACATTCAGAAAAACAAATGAAAAAAAAATTTTTTTTACGAAAACAAAGCTTCCTCTATGAGGAAGCAAAAAAAATATAATAAAATTAGAATTAGATCGATATCTCGATTGCTTCCTCTATGAGGAAGCAATGTGCAAGTTTCTACTTGCACCATTTTTAAAATAATTTTCCTTTTTTCAATTTTATATTTGCATTTTATATTTTTATTAACAGCAAATTGATTGCAACGTGACAGCATCAATTTGTGATAGCACGACATGTTGCAAACAATATAACGTACCAATATTGCGGACCGTTTGCTCTTGAAATTGCGTCAACTGATTGCATGTAGGTATAAGCAGTCATGTAGCTGTATTTGTAACGTATTCTATTTCGATGTCAGCAAATTTACAGCAAATATATGAAAACACATGCAATGCATTAGTTTGCTCAATATGCTCTATCACGCTTGGCTATCTGGGGTGTTGCTACCAGAATTGTGGCAACTGAGTCCGCATTTGTCGGCAAGTTGATGCCTTCACGAGATGACAATTTTGTATAGCAACTTTTGCCAGCAACTTGTTGGCAACTTATGCGGTCTAAAATCGTCCGATTCAAAATTCGAGCTATTGCTGTCATGTTGCTGTAATAATTCATAGGATCACACAATATTCAAAAATTGATAACTTTTTATCTAAATTGTGTGAATTGATTTGAAATTTGGCCCCGAACTTTGAAAAAAAATACAGAATATATTAAGAATGTATATCGCTTAAGTCAAAATAAAGGGATGAAGGTGTTTACAGAGATTGTGCACTTATATATCCCAAAAACCTGTGTTAAATTTGCGATCGATTGTCTGACCCGTTTAAAAGTTATTAACTTTTTAATTTCGTATGAATTCTCATGGAGATTGACAGATTATCAAATATATGCATTCAGAATATAAAGAAAAAATAAAGAACAATTCTTGAAAAAATTACGGTGTATAGAGAATACAGATTGGCACAGATTCTCAATTTCATGATGATTCACTGACTAGTTTCTGAGAAAAGAAATAAAAACTGCAGCACTCTCACAGATCTTGACGTTCGATCCTAAAAACACGCCAACGTCGCACTGCGAGCTCGGTAACTATACATGTTTTTCACATTTTTGCTGCCGGTTTCCGATATTTTCAGCCGATGTTTATATACGGTCTCTGATATCTCATTTGCCTTTATACCTTAAAAGTGGATTTTTATTACATTTCAACATTTTTTAACCTCACTACTAACCTCTCTTTTCTCAGCATGTCAATGATATAAAGGGCATTACCGGTCGGGCGTTCAGAGCAGTTAAAAGTAATATCAACAGTGAGGTGTTGCCGCGTTTTCTTGTGTTGTTCGCTCGATATTTTTTTTATTTTTGTATTCAACGTATTTATTTACTTTTTATAATAATATTTTATACTCATTATATCCTTTGCTTCAAACGAGCGAAAAATAAGTTTCTTATTGTTAATATTTTATACTATTGCGTGATATTTTTAATCATATTTAACCGTTACTTTATCCAGATTATATTTATATGATTTTTATTTCTAGCAGTTGGTTTCAGGCAAGATTCCCAGCCAAAAGTTTTGAACCTCTATTAAGAATATTTACAAATACGCTGCCAGTAATTATAAAAAATGGTTAAAATCACTTAAATCAGTAATATTAATGTGCTTGTTATAATATGCAATAGTAGTCAACCGTTAAAGTATGCACACAACTGATATATATTAGATTTCTTACATTATTATGCTTTTTGCTGGGAAGATATACGTAATACATCCTTCAATTTTTATCAGTTTTATAGCATTTTGACTAACTATCCAGAACAACCTTAAAAATCTGTTTTTTGAATTGCGGTACGATGTTTTTTATGGAGTTATGAGCAATTAAAGTCCAAATGCTCATTTCTTATTCAACAAAAAATCGTAGAAACATTTTAAAAAAAATTTTATAGGGAAAACTTCAAGCTTCCACGTTAGAAAGTCAAAAATTTTCGCACGAATATAGAAAACGGGCTAACTAAGAACCAGGCGCGGTAAACATTTTATTTCTATTTTACATATCTTCCAACCTTGACTACGCGCCGACTAAATTTGTCAGACTTAAAACACAGCTCTGGTTGGAGTAGTAAAATCCCCCTTCCCCCCTACACCTAATTAAATCGATTTGATTTAATTTTTGATGCTATATGCATCAAGAGACACGGTAGTGTCTCGCGCCAAGTACACGCGGAGCGAGACCAACCGTGACTCTTTTACGCGACGCGACGATTTGCAAGTACTCGAGATGTTGAGATCTCGATAACGAGTGAACGGATCAAGTTCTAAATAGGCTGATCGATAGCTTGGGGTCGATTTGGGGGGGGGTCCGTTCTTTTCATTTTTCCGCTACGTGCCCTACGAGCGGAGATATTGCGACCCAAAGTCGAAATGTGAAAATTTTAGATTAAGATACGTCGTCGTTAAGATACGTCGACGCTCTCATTCAATATATATATATATATATCACGTGATCAGAGAAAACGTCACTTTCACTTTTTCGCCACTGGCGGTGGCGGTGCTAGTATCGCCAGTTTCGATATTGTGCGCGCATTATTACCGATCTAGTAGGTAAATTATAGGATATTCGATAGACTTATCGGTCAGGAGGAAGATTTTTACTTGATATTTAAGGGGGTATACCACCTTTGTGGGTCAAAAAAATTCAAATTTTTTTTTTTGGCTTAAATGATACTTTGATATGTATAGAATATAATTCCGTTCATATTAAGTCAGTCTGGAACTCTTTTCATGTTGAAAATAGCCATGTTTGTGCGTAACTCCATAGCGCGCAGAGAGAGCCTCGGAGCGCTGTCCGAGTGTTCTTCCTTTCTACTTTACTTGTCAAGTATTTGAGGCTTCCTGATAGTTCAGAACAGTATGGCAGAGGTCACTTTCAACAATATATACCTTTCATATAATATTTTATTTCATGCAGGAATTAGTATTTACTGCAAACACGTGCGAGCAGTTTTGGTCCACCGGTTTCGGCGTGTGGCATCGAATTAAAACGTCGTAAAATTTTTGTAATAATGACGGGAAAAAGAACATTCATAGATAAGAAAGGAAGTAGAAAAAGTACACGTGCATCTCGAAGTTCGATATCGAGAAGGCAGCCGAGAAATCGGTATTCTGCAGAAGGTGAAACTGAATCTGTGAGTGCATCGGCGAAAAAAACTGAAAACGAGTGCAAACGATTACGAGATACACGTAGACAATACTTTCGGATATCGTTTAATTAATTTTGTTACCGTTTTTACAACAATTTCGCAATTAGTTGTGTGCAAAACATGTGGCTCGAATATCAAGTTTTCAAGAAAGCAGTTGTCGCGGTCTAGGTTTCAAAATTGCTGTAATTTGTGAAAAGTGCGAGCCACAATATGTCAACACTAGTCCACTTATAAACAATCACGCATACGAGATAAATCGCAGAATGGTATTTTCAATGAGATTACTCGGAATAGGAATCAACGGAATTAAAAAATTTTGTGCATTTATGTGTTTGCCCATGCCAGTGTATCAATCTTTTTACGACAAAATAATTGAAAACATTCGTGTGGCCACTAATGCTGTACGTGATATTTCAATGAAACGAGCAGCTACAAAAGAAAAGGAGATGTCATTGGAAAGAGGACAGACAAGCGGAATAACGGTTTCTGGTGACGGGACGTGGAGAAAGAGGGGATTTTCGTCTTTGTTCGGCGTCGTCTCACTAATAGGGTGGTGCACGGGAAAAGTTGTCGACGTTGAAGTGAAATCGAAATTCTGTAAGGCCTGCAGTTTTTGGAAAGGAAAAGAAGAAACAAGCGAATATGAAGAATGGGCTGAAAATCATGAAGCAGTATGCGAAAGAAATCACGAAGGTTCATCAGGAAAGATGGAAGTGGATGCAGTCGTAGAAATGTTTCAGCGTTCAGAAAAATTGCACGATTTAAAATACTCTCATTACATCGGAGACGGGGACAGCAAAACATATAAAGGCATTGTTGATTCGAAACCTTACAATGATTTGAATGTTTGTAAGAAAGAATGCATAGACCATGTTCAAAAACGTATGGGCACGAGATTGCGCAATTTGAAAAAAAATGTACGTGGTCTTGGAGGCCGAGGAAAACTAACAAGCAAACTGATTGACGAATTAACAATATACTACGGTTTAGCTATTCGCAGAAATACTAATTCCATCGAAGATATGAAGCGCGAAATATGGGCGACTTTATGTCACAAGATTTCCACGGATAGCGCACCGCAACACGACCGTTGCCCAGTCGGAGAAACTTCTTGGTGTTCTTGGCAGCAGGCGAAAGCGCACAACAAATTGCATGAATACCAACACAAAGAAACTTTGAAAGATGAAATTTTTACAGCTGTGAAGCCTATTTATGAAGAACTCAGTCGTGACGAGTTACTGTCCCGCTGTCTTGGCGGGTTTACACAAAACAGCAATGAAAGCTTCAATGCTGTGCTGTGGTCAATAGCGCCGAAAGCGGTCCACAGTAGCAAAGCAATCGTCGATATTGCCGCCAATATTGCAGTTTGTAATTTCAATGACGGTTTGCGGAGCATTATGGAAATTATGCAAGTTTTAAACCTGACTATTGGAAATACTTGCTACAATTTCTGCATTGAAGCCGACGAACGCCGGATCTGCGCAACTGAGCGCGCCATGACTGAGGAAGCAAAAGAAGCTCGCAGACAACAAATTTCAAATAGAAAGGCCATAAATGACAAGGATGTTAATCTGGAAGGACAACTGTATGGTGCAGGCATTGCCGATTAAAGGTGAGAAGCTAATAATTACAAGTTTTCTCGTTGCAAAACTTTAAACGCGATTTCTGAAAAATGCTATTTTTCAAACTGGTGTACATCATAACTCCCACAATTTTAATCGGATTGACATGAACCAAATTTTTTTCTACTCTAAATGAACTTCTTTATGGAGGTACATAGCCGTTTTTAAATTGGATTGTTAGTTTTTTTTTGGGAACCAATTTTATACACAATTTTTAAGTGTAAATTTGGACACTTTTGTTCAAATTAGTGTCAATTTCGCAAAAATCAGTATTTTTCAAAAATCCTACGTACCTCCCTAGCCAATCTATCACAGATTAAGAATTTTTTTGGGATTTATGTTCTAGGTCATACCAGTCAGCCGAAATCGTGTACACCAGCTGGACCCCCGTGACGCACACGGCCTCTTTTGACAGGATGTATATTTTATATACGAATAATTTTATATACAAAAAAATTTTTTTTCACATCTTCAATGTTTAATAAAAAGACCCCTTAAGCCGATTTTCGATTGCTCTATTCCTTATATGTTAAAAAAAATCGTAAAAAAGAGGTTAAATTTCATGCTCAAAGGTGGTATACCCCCTTAAGTAAATTAGGTACCGTGTCTCTTGATCAAATAATCTTGATAATAAATAATATTATTATAATATTATTATATATATTATTATTATTATCAACCCAGCGAATAAATCCATCGAGTCGATATACAGGTTACCGACGACGAGGTCCAGATAGTGCGCTCCGTAGTTTTCGGTATCTAGGTGTATTAATACCTTGAATTCAATGTCTGCGTATCCCAGGTTGCTGATGACGAGGTCCAGATAGTGCGCTTCGTAGTTTTCGGTGTCTAGGTGTATTAATACTTTGAATTTGATGTCTGCGTATCCCAGGTTGCTGATGACGAGGTCCAGATAGTGCGCTTCGTAGTTTTCGGTGTCTAGGTGTATTAATACTTTGAATTCGATGTCTACGTGTCCCAGGTTGCCGATGACGACGTCCAGATAATGCGCTCCGTAGTTTTCGGTATCTAGGTGTATTAATACCTTGAATTCAATGTCTGCGTATCCCAGGTTGCTGATGACGAGGTCCAGATAGTGCGCTTCGTAGTTTTCGGTGTCTAGGTGTATTAATACTTCGAATTCGATGTCTACGTGTCCCAGGTTGCCGATGACGACGTCCAGATAATGCGCTCCGTAGTTTTCGGTATCTAGGTGTATTAATACCTTGAATTCAATGTCTACGTGTCCCAGGTTGCCGACAACGAGGTCCAGATAGTGCGCTCCGTAGTTTTCGACGTCTAGGTGTATTAATACTTTGAATTTGATGTCTGCGTATCCCAGGTTGCCGATGACGACGTCCAGATAATGCGCTTCGTAGTTTCGGGTGTTTAGGTGTATTAATACTTTGAATTCGATGTCTACGTGTCCCAGGTTGCCGATGACGACGTCCAGATAATGCGCTTCGTAGTTTTCGGTGTCTGGGTGTATTAATACCTTGAATTCGATGTCTACGTGTCCCAGGTTGCCGATGACGACGTCCAGATAGTGCGCTCCGTAGTTTTCGGTGTCTAGGTGTATTAATACCTTGAATTCGATGTCTACGTGTCCCAGGTTGCCGATGATGACGTCCAGATAATGCGCTCCGTAGTTTTCGGTATCTAGGTGTATTAATACCTTGAATTCAATGTCTACGTGTCCCAGGTTGCCGACAACGAGGTCCAGATAGTGCGCTCCGTAGTTTTCGACGTCTAGGTGTATTAATACTTTGAATTTGATGTCTGCGTATCCCAGGTTGCCGATGACGACGTCCAGATAATGCGCTTCGTAGTTTTCGGTGTTTAGGTGTATTAATACTTTGAATTCGATGTCTACGTGTCCCAGGTTGCCGATGACGACGTCCAGATAATGCGCTTCGTAGTTTTCGGTGTCTGGGTGTATTAATACCTTGAATTCGATGTCTACGTGTCCCAGGTTGCCGATGACGACGTCCAGATAGTGCGCTCCGTAGTTTTCGGTGTCTAGGTGTATTAATACCTTGAATTCGATGTCTACGTGTCCCAGGTTGCCGATGATGACGTCCAGATAATGCGCTCCGTAGTTTTCGGTGTCTAGGTGTATTAATACTTTGAATTCGATGTCTACGTGTCCCAGGTTGCCGACGACAAAAAACTATAGCGCGAACTTGACGCGGGACACATACCGTGTTATAGGTTATGTATGTGACTGTGACAACTGGTGACAGCGCGCTAAACGCACTGTCTGCACTGCGCGCAGTACACACACACGTATACATCAAAACTGGCGATTCTAGCAGCACCGCCAGTGTCGAAAAAGTGAAAAGGACACGATTCCAGCCAATGAAATGATAGCATGGCATGAGTGATGAGTAGACGACGTATCTTAATAAAAAAAATTTCACATTTGGACTTTGCGTCGCAATATCTCCGCTCGTAGGGCACGTAGCGGAATATTATAAGAGCAAAATTTCCGAGAGAAGCAACGTGTTGGAGAGAAGCCACGTGTTGAAGATTACGGTTTATTAAAAAGCTACAAATACTATTGATTTCTTATATTAGAAGATAAGTTATATTTCTTATATTAGAAGATAAGTTATATTAGAAAATAAGTTATAAAGTTAAATCGTTGTATTAACAAAGATTTGTGCGTAAAAATTGAGTTTATGTAAAGAAACATAGATATCAAGGATGATACTACGTCTTAAATTTAAACGAAATTAAGAAAACAAAGGTAAGAAAAAGAGGTAAATTTTATGTTGTTACCTCGAAAAAAACAAAGTGGTAGTATTATACCTCCAAATAGCTTTACCCTGTACATACTGTTTATAAAA